>CP135544.1:5237581-5323085 GCA_032402905.1 Khaya senegalensis | reverse complement strand
ATTATTACAAGTTTAATATGGTAACAAAATATTAGTTTAATGGGGTAACTCAATATTTGAGCAAATTAAAGACTTCTTACACTGCTTCCACTTCATCAATAAATGACCTTTAAGATTTGCATAATTGTGTTGATAGAATACTTCAATTACCCCTTGTTCAAAAAGTTTTAGCCCAATATCATTATAAGAAATTTTAGATCAAAGTATTCGCGAATTTGCAATGCATGAAAGAAACAATAAAATATATAACAAATGACAACTATGCCCTTAAAGTTTGTTCTAATGGACTAGTAAGTTTTAGTGGTTTTAGGAATACCAAAAAATAGTTACAAACATTTGTTAAGATAAAAGTAAAGGTAATACTATATATTTTGTTGTAAACGAATTATAGACTAAAATGAAAATGTTTAAACTATGAAATAAAATCGAATTATTGCGATTTCATATTGAATTCATTTATTGCAATACATTTATTGTGCATATAAAAAAGGAACTTACTATACACACACACACACACACACACACACACACACACACAAAGGTTTGGAAGGGGGAGAGGTGTTGGTGTGTGGAAAAGGTTGTGGGAGTTATGGTAATTAATCAATGTGGGATTTTAACTTTACAAGGATTTATAATTTGGCAATGTGGGAGAAAAGGTATAAGCCACTTATTCACAACACTCCCTGTTGGATTACATCTCTTTCAGTTATATTGAACATGCATAATGCTATTTTGTTAAAAAACTTTGTTAGTAAAATATAGTGGAATAAAACTTGATTCAAAGAAAAAAAAGTGTAGCACATATTTGTCTAAAAATTTTTATAATTATTCTTTTATAATAAATTATACTCTCTTTGATAAGATTTCCCTCTTAAGATAATAAATTTCAATTTTTTCAATTTGTAGAGTTGATGAATACCAATGCTACATACTAATTACTTAAAAGTTGATGTAAGTAAATCTTTAATGAAAAGATTGACAATATTATTGGAGGAGCGTATTTGTTTACTATTAATTTGTTGATTTCGTTGGAGTTCATGAGTGTAGAAGAATTTTGGTAATATGTATTTGGTTTAACCTCTCTTAATATATCATTCTCTAACTTGAGCAATACAAGTAGTATTGTCTTCATATATTGTTGTTAGGTTATTTGTATTAGAATACAAGTTACAAGTACTCTAGATATGATGGATAATGGATTGCAACCATATATATTTCTTACTTGCTTCATTTAGTGTTAGAATCTTAGAGTGATTAAAGGAGGTAACAACAAAAGCCTATTTTATGGATTATTAAAAGATTGCTGTATATTATAAGTGAAAACATATCCTGTTTATGAACGAACTTTGTGAGCATTAGAAGATATCTAACATTTGCATAAGTAACTAGTATTAAATTTTGTGTTGGTTCACTGGAATAAAATAGTTCCTAATCCATCATCCTACAAAGGTAATGAAAAATATGTTTTAACACTATTTCAATATCGATAAGTAAGTACATAACTAAATCTGGCTAATAAGTTTACAGAGAAAGTTATATCTAATTTGGTACATTATGCCAAAATATAATAAAACTCTAATCAAATTAAGATATGGTACTTCTGGACCAAATATCTCTTCATCATCTTCTTTAGGGTAAAATGGATCCTTTATAAGATCAAAAGATTGAACAATCATAAGAGCACTTACTGGATTAGCTTTATCCATCTTAAAATATTTTAAAATCTTTTTAACATAAACAAATTAATGGATGCATAGTCTTTTAGATTTATGCTCAATTTATAGGTTGAGACAATAATTGGTTTTCTTTAGATCTTTCATTTCAAACTCTTTTTTTTTTAAGTATTTTGTAATTTATAAAACTCTTTGGGAGTTTACAATGGCATATTAAAATTGTAATTTCTTTATAAATAAGCGTGGACATATTGAATTATTAATGTATCATTCTTTTATTAAATATTCACTTAAGTAATTGTACCACATGGGTTCAACTTGTTTTAATCCATACAAAGATTGTTATAGTTTGATTGAAAAGAAAATAAATTATAACGTTTTAATTTATATGCCTCAGGTATTCTAAATTCTTCAACAATTTTCGTATAGATATCAACATCAAATATAAGTTATTAGTGTAGTATAACACCCCTTTCCTCTCATTCTTATTCATATGGCATGTAGTGCATTGAAGTTGTCGAAAAGGTAAAATCAATGCTTTCTTATAGTGAAACAAAGTTTTTATTTTATTTGTTCGAAAGATTTTTTTTGGAAAGTAACCACATAAATAGTATTTTTGTTTTGTTTATATATATATATATATTTAAGAATTGTTATGCGATTTAATATAAATACTACTTCAGATTGCGTAGAAAGGAAATTATATAACAATGAGTTAAGCTTTAAATATATTATGCCCCACCAGAAAATCATTGCCTCGACTGCACTCTCCGGAACCGCTATTGCCGTATCATAATTACCTGAAAAATAATAATTCCACAAAAGGGTGAGCACACTACATTACTTAGTAATATAATACAATACTTAAATAAAAGAAGAAGTATATTACATGAATTTCTATTTATTTTGGCCATTTCATACAAGCACAGCCACATAGTTAAATGCATGTCAATATATCAAGGTACATGTACAGACACGTTTATGCTCAATGATATATACAAGATATCATGCCATATCATTCAGAACTCTAAGCACTATTTCAGTTATGAATTCTGTATAAACAGCCTTAATTAGAGTAATACTTCTCATAACATGCCATACCACAGGCTATACAGTCTCAAACAATATGCATTTTAAATGAATAACTTTATTACTTGTATTCGTTTAATACCTATTTCAATCCTTATCAACAAATACTTACATGACCATATAAAATCACTATATTAATATACGGATAGATATCAACTAAATGTCTCAGCCACATAAAGAAGAACTAATCAAAAATCGGTATGACCACACCATTTCAACTACACACTCAGTCTAGGATGACCATACTATCCTAGGCACATAATCAATATCCACATAAGATAGAAATACCTTAATCATTTATATATACACAAGCGAGGGTATTAGTAGGAATGATAACATTTCTTCTCTATATCCTTTCCACTCTCGAAAGGTTAATGTTAGTGATTTATTGCGTTTACCAGTGATCGATCATACATAGAGACATCATGGATCATAGTTGTTGCTTTAGCCCATAGGGCCATTTGGAGAACAGTTATGGATTCAACCTACCCTTCAAAGTGCCACAGCCTTACTATCATATCTTAATTACAAGTTGGCTACAAGTTTAGTTGGGGTGCGAAGGAACATACATGTCTAATCCTCATATCCCAATTATCTCAATACTAATTCATTACCACTTTATTTTATCATACATCTACATTTTTCTTTATTTTAACTATATTAAGACAACCTGATAATTATACCATAATCACAAATACCTGTCCATCATTTGTTATCCCATACTAGGGATTCTTTCACCTGCATAAACCATAACTATACTACTATAGGGACACATATCAATCCAATCTTAGTCATCCGCTAAGGTACACTGATAAAAACAAACGTAAAGTCATAACATCATTCTTACACTATCTCATAACATATTCTACACTATTATATCTTTACCGTATATTCAACCACACGTATAAATATGTAAGCTAATATATCGAATGACCTATACAACATACAATGTGCCTTTTTAACAATATCCTTAAGCATTTCACGTGATTTTTAATTTGTTATGTACTCACACGTATTCTTTTCGTTTCACAAACATACCAGTGGGTTAGACAAGATTCTATGTACTTGAAGTGAAGTGGCATAAATATTGCCTAACCCATTAACTTATTGAATTTTAATTCCCTTTTTCAAACTGATGTTGGCTTTCTTTTTCTACAAGGTTAAGTTCTCTCTTAAAGAACTGGAACTTGTTAAGGTATAATTGGATTTCAACCATTATCGCAATTCACAATTATAACGAAATTCGATTGTAACTACAAATAAGGAAAATCCTAGACCTTCCTCTACATATAAAAACCATAACATAAATGAAGGGTCACAAATGGCTGTATCAATAGTAATTTTTATAGAAATTCGGCAAGGGTTCACCTATACATATAAACTACCTTACCTACACAGGAAAACTAAGATAGTCCCAATACCAAATGAAACACAGCGTGTTACTACCTTATCGGTATTCACATAAACACAAGCAACTTTTAGCAGATAAAAGTATTCTACCATGCAGTTTGAATTTAGTAGGTGCATGAATTTATTTCCTTATAGATCGGTCATAATTAAGTAAATTATGGATCGTGGTCATGATATTCACCATACACTATAATTCTGGGTTGCTATGGGTTCAACATACCACGTAGGGTACTATAGTCTTATTATCGATTCTGGACTGCTGTGAGTTCAACATATCTCGTAGTGCACCACAGTCTTATAATCGATTCTGGGTTACTGTGGGTTCAACATACGCCCTAAGGCATCATAGTCTTATTATCGATTTTGAGTTTCTGTGGGTTCAATATACTCCACAGGGCATTATCGATTCTGGGCTGCTATGGGTTTAACATACCCTATAGGGCATCACAGTCTTATTATCGATTTTGGGTTGCTGTGGGTTCAACATACCACATAGGACACCACAGTCTTATGATCGATTCTGCTATGTCCTGAGCGGCTCTAATAGTATGAAGGAAAAACTACCGATCTATAATTATCCCAATTATATCACTTATCCACACATATTTATTCTCAATTGACTTGATCATGACAAAATGACCCCTTTGCCCATACTAATTAAAATGACAAGTTAAGAATCATAATGAGCAATATAATTATCTATAAAACACATTTACTAGTCTTTATCTCCTAAAAAGACTTCATACGCATGGGTCCATCGTTATACTAACAGTACTAAGCCACGAAAATATATTTTAATTTGGGTATATAAATACACCATAACACTATTAAGATAAAGGTACGAGAATATGTTTTAGTCCAAACACATGGATACACCATATCACTATCAAAACAAAACCATGAAAATATATTTTAATCGGTTATCATATATTGCATCATTATACGCAATCCCAACATGTTATCACAAGTCAAACTATACTCAATATCTTACTATGGCACAATAATTACAACACACTAATATATACACACATGTCTATCCGGATAGCATTGCAAAACATCAAGTGCAATATCTGCTCAATCATCCAATCACATGAGCATAATTACATATGCATATACAAGCGTACCTAATATATATATATATATATATATATATACAAATATGAGATATACAATGCTGTATAGGTATTTTAAAATACCTCATGTAGCACTGCAGGTCGACGATGATAGTATTACGCTTATAACTATATATATATATATATATATATATATATATAACTATAACACGGATACTAACACTTCTAATTGCACAATCATGTTCATCCTTCGTCAATGGAACTTTTCTATAATTCAAACCAATGTTATGATATACATTCATATAATTATAGGCATTATAAATATTAAAGTCTATTTTTTCACAATTTAAATATCATATTATCTTACCTTTGGGCACTCTGTGCCCATATAAATGATGAAAAGTTATTTCGGAGAGGATACACAAGTCCTAAATACTTTTCTGCGCACTATGGGTATTTTTTTTTTCAAAAAACGTGCTAATTACTGTTTATAAGCACTATTTATGAGTACTATTTAACCTATAAAATTTTGATTTTCGTTTCACAAATGGAACATACCATCGCGATTCTTGCGATGTCAAGATACTATCCATGGTGTTCATATGTCATAAAACACGAATTTAAGCATTCAAAATCACCAAAAACCATAAAATTTCTATATTTCAGGGTGCCTACTTTGGACCCTCGAATCATCATCGAAACACAATTCAAATTGAGATCTAAACATACCGTGTTAAAGTACAAGTGTCAAAGGGCACACTAATCAATTCGGATTCCATTAGAATAGCACATATCACTAGAAATCTTGCCAAAAAGATAGCCTGCCAATCAGCCATCCCACATCAAAATTTGAAGGCTGGATGCCAAATCTGGGCACACCACCATGAAGAGGGTGATGAGATGGTGCCAGATGCGCCGGCGGTGATGGTTAACTCGTCATGCACCGCCTTAAATAAGCGGTCAAACTTCACGTTGGCAGGGATTCTGGCGACTCGTGAGGGCGCCTAGCGGGGTTTGCGGCACTGCACTCGCAACGGCCTGACGGTCCTCCACTCACCGGCGGTGAGGTGATCTAAGCTCCGGTGATGAAAGTTACTGTTCATAGGGGAGAGAGACGTGGGGAGGAGAGAGAGAAGAGATAGAAAGGAGAGGAAAAAAGTGAAGTTATGATGTTGGGTTTTTTGACCCCGTCTCGCTTATATAGTCGTGGATGCATGACAAAAAATTTCATCTTTCTGCTTTAGTCGTCAGATTTCTGATATTGGTAATAAAATATTGTATTTTTCACTCACAAAGCACACTGTTTCGAATGCAGGCCAACTTTTTCTCTTATCAAAACTCTCAAAAATACTGCAATATAAATTTCGTGATAGGATTCTAAGAGTAAACGAATTTTGGGATGTTACAACTAGTCAAGTATCCATAAGATGCATACTAAGTCTTTTTAAGATTACTAAACTTATAAAAAATCAAACCTTATTTGTATCCATAATAGTAAAATATATTTTATTAAAATCAATTCCAAGTCTCTACAGGAAACCTTAAGCAATAAGTCATGTCTTATATCTTATGATCTCGTAATTTAGATCATGTTTTTTCACAAATATTCATTTGTATCTAGCGAATTTGACATCTTCAAGTGTGTGGACCATGAGTCCAAATACTTCATGTTTGGCCAAAAAAAGTCATTTATACTTGAATTACTTCTTGTCAATCATGCCTCTATTTATATTTATTAATAGTTTGTGTGTCATAATCATTTTTCATAATTTTAGCAGCCTTTATAAATGAGAATATATTATTGATGCTTATTTTATTACGATCCTATATTTCTCCAATATATAAGACTTTTTTTTTGAAATTCTAGTGCTATTATAAGGTTACTCTCTTTTTAAAGATAAATATTATTTCAAAAATATATGTCACTTTAGAGATTTATGTCGTTTCAGGGATTTGTGTTGCTTTAGAAGCTTATGTCATTTTAGGAACTTGTGTCACTTTTTAGGGACATGTGTTACTTCAAAGACAATTAATTTTTCTAAAATTGATGGCTTAGAAAGTACATGTGTATTTATTGCTCAAGCATTATTTTTAACATGATCCTAATTTTTTAATTTTCTTTTTCATAGAACTGTATTTTTTAACTCAATTATCTCTTTCATTTCCTTCAGAAGTGATAAATACTTAAAAGTATATATTTATTAACTATTTAAATTACCACTTTAGACTTAATAGTATTATTAACTTTTTCACATAAGTATTTTATTTAACTTTGTGTTTCAGAATGATTGTTAGCATAATTCATGAAAAATTATTGATTTTATGCAAATTTCTTATAATAAGCACATTTTTCAATCCAAAAGTCTAATTGATGTGACTCTTGAGCCAATAAATGATGAACAATTTCTTTCACAATATTATGAGCGAACAGTCAAACCAATTTAAGAGTTTACATGGACAAAAGTGGGCTTTAGAAAAACCAAAATGCAGTTGTAGGCTAGTCTAACAAACATCAGTATTTGAATCATAACTCACAAAATATGTATTCAAATGTAGTGATTAAAGATGTTTTAGAAAGATAAGAGAAATGTCTACAACTTTTATTTGACAAAGAAAAAAATCTAAAGAGATCAACAACCTTTTAGCTGAATATTTAATGTATGTGAAAGAAATCATTTTTTTCCCCCTCATTTACTTAATTTTAGCCAACTTTTTTGACTTTACCTTTATTATTTTCCTGTAAATAGGTGCCTGTATTAAACAAAAGAGAGATTTAGATCTTAATAATATCATACATTTCATTTTCTTCAACTTTTTTTCTTGCAATGTATTTCTAAATTTGTAATAAGAGCTAAGGGCAAAGCTTTGGATGAATTGTAGTTTTTATTCTTTAATCTTTTGATTTTTGCTTTATTGTGAAATCTTTCAATTGAGTAAATTTTTATTTTTTCAAAAAAGAGTTTTGAGTTGTTAGAGATCTTAATTCATTGTTAACCAAAGGTATATTGAATCCTTATATATTTTCTACATCTTAATGGTTAAATAAATTATATTTTTTCACAAATCTATTTGAAAGTTGATCTTTTATTTTCTTGCCTTTTCTTAAATAGGTATTTTCATGTATTTAAATATTTTATTAAGATCACTTCTTAGTGATTTTTAATTAAATTATTCAAAAAAAAAATGAGAATAATTTTTATAAATTTTTTCAAAGTGAATATCAAAATCCTAGTATTTATTAATATTGAATTTACATCTTTACGACCAACACAACAATAAAATTCCCATAATATTTGAACAATTAGGCTTGAAGTGAACTTTATATAACTAATTCTTTGTGCTTCGCTATTCGTACCCTTGAATTTCTTATTACTTGAGACAACCTATATTTAGGTGTGCAAATTTTAAGTTGTAGCAAATTTTTGGTATTGTTGTCAGAAAATTATGGTTTATATATAATTTACTTGCTTTTATTACAAAGTAGTTTCTTTTACTAATTGTAATAAGGTTTTGTTTATTTTACTTTTATTATATTGGGAGACTTAGCTGCCCATTTGCATTTTATTTGTCATATGGTTTGTTTTACCACTTATTGTTAATTTATTTTAGTTTATTTTTATTTAAGGAGAAGGTTGTACCACCTCTTTTATTTTATTTTTAATTTTCTTGCATTTTTCTTCTTTAATTTATCTTTATTATTGAATTTTCTTTTATTCTTGAACGGCATTGAAATTCTCATTCTCATTGCTTGGTGAAAGTTAACTTTGAAACTTTTGGAAATTTGTTTGATTCACCTTACCATTCACATACATCTAGCATTATGGCTAAAAATGAAAGTGTACATGATGAACATAAAAACCAACCTTTGTGAATAATGTGTGAATATTTACAACTATCTCAAAATTCCACCCCTTCATGCTTCATTTTTCTTCTTAATGCTAATAATTTCATATTTAAGTTAGGTATGATTCCACTACTTCCTACTTTCCATGCTTTAAAATATGAAAGTCTTTATTTGCATCTTAAAGAATTTGAGAAAGTTTATACTACTTTTAATGATCAAGCTTGTACTGATGAAATAATTAGGTTAAATTGTTTCCTTTTCATTAAAAGACAAAAAGAAAACTTGGCATAACTCCTTGAAACCTAGATTAATTGGCATATGGCATGAAATACAAGGTGAATTTTTGAAAAAAATTCTTTCCAACATATAAAACAAATAGTTTGAAAAGATAAATCCATAATTTTTTTCAAAATCCAAATTAACCTTATTTTCAATCTAGGGAAAAATTTAAAGATTTGTTAATTTTTGGCCATATCATGGTTTTAAATAATGGTGAACCATAAGTTTTTTTTTTATTATTTTTTTATAAAGGTTTAACTTTTGAAACAAAGCAATTTGTAGAAATAATGTATAATAATGAATTTCTAGACAAAGAACTTGAAGAAGCTTTATAATTTTTAGACCACTTGGTCAAAAATTCAAAATCTTGAAACGTTATTAACTCATTTAAAAATTCAATAAGATTAAATCTCACAAATAAAGAAAATATTACTTTAGTCAAGATGATGATCTAAGTGCTAGGATAGTTAATTTGGCTAAAAAAGTTAAAGTTATGTAAATAAGAAAAGTAAAAGAAGTCAAATTAACTATCCTCTTCAAAGCTATGCAAAATGAAGAAATTTGTAAAATTTGTGAAATCACAGGGCTCTCAACAAATGAATGTTAAAATATCTTTATCTTTAAGCAAATGCTATGAAAAATTTTAAAATGCCTTTGCCATTTTCTTTTTCAAAATTACAATTTTGGATGAAGAAATCATCTAAATTTTAGCTGGAGAAATGATAATAATTCATGCCAATAGCTTTTCAAGGCATGTAAAGTTTTTCTCGTTATGCACTACCACATTTTAAAAAAAAAAAAAATCTTAAGGAGATATTACAAGCATTCAAGCAAGGCCAAACAAACATTAAAAATTAAACTTCACAAGCTATCAATGAGATCAAGAACACACTATTTACTATAACTACATCTTTGCACACTCAAGAAAAAAGGTTAATTTTCTGCTCAACCTTAACTTAATCCCTCTAATTAGTGTCATGTTTCTTCTAGTCTAAATAAAAATTTCCCTAAAATTGCAAATTTCATCACAACTCTTTGAAGAGGAATAGTAAGTGATAAACCCATTTCTTCTAAGGATCAAGTTTCCAATGACTCTTCAAAGCTAAAAGATGATGTAAGGATAATAGAAAAAATGATGTAATTGAACTTTTTGCTATTGATAAATCCCTAATCTTGACACATTTTCCTTAAAGACTACAACTAATTCAAAATTTGAACAAAAAATTTTGAAATCTTGGCAGTTTTAAAATAAGTAAAAATTAATATTCCTTTATTGGATGCAATAAAACAAGTTCTATCTTATGCCAAATTTTTGAAAGATTTGTGTACTGTTATTAGAAAACATAATATTAAAAAAAAACATTGTTGGCAAAAAATGTGAAGTCAATCATTCAATAAAGTACTCTATTCAACAATAAAGATCTTGGTTGTCTAACAATTATATGTATAATTGAAAACACCAGAGTGGAGTATGCTTTATTTGATCTTGGCGTAAGTGTTAACCTTTTACCTTTCTTTGTTTATGAACAATTAGAGTTGGAAGACTTGAAACTGACAACAACATTTTAACTTGTTGATCATTCGGTGAAATTTGCAAGAGGAATTGTAAAGATGCTCTTGTTCAAATTGATAAATTCTATTATCCTATTAATTTTATTATTTTAGACACACATCTTGTTCTAAATGCAAATGCTTAAATTCTTATAATTTTAAGATGTCTATTTCTCGTTACATCAAATGCTTTTTAATCAATTATCGAAATGGTGTTTTAAAACTTTCTTTTGTGAACATGACTTTGAAAATAAATGTGTTTAACGCTTGCAAGCAATCTAAAGAGAATGATGACATGCATGAAATAGATTTTGTTGAGAAAATCATTTATGATTACTTTAATATTTTTTGTTTTTCTGACCTTTTGGAATCTTGTTTGACTTGTAATAATTTTGTAAATTTTTTTTAGATTTCTAATATTAATTCATTATTAAATCCTTCCCAGATAGTGAAGGTGCCTGACTAGAAATAAAAATTTGAAGGAATACCACATCAATCTAATGTACTGCTATTGTCAAGTCTTCAAGTACTAAAACTTGATTTGAAGTCATTACCTTCAAATTTGAAGCATTCATTTTTAGGAGTAACTAAAACTTTTTCGATAATAATCTTTTCCAAACTTAATGCTCATCAAGAAGGTAAGTTGTTACAAACCCTCAAATTACACAAAAATGCATTAAGATAGAGCATAGTTGACATAAAGAGAATTAGTCTTTTGATTTGCAGACACAAAATTTATTTACAGAAAAATGCTAGACCTTTGAGAGAAATGCAACAAAGACTTAATCCTAATATGAAAGAAGTAGTGAGAAATCAAGTAATTAAGGTTTTAGACAATGAAATTATTTATTCTATTTCAAATAGCAAATAAGTGAGTCCTATACAAGTTGTACTTAATAAATATGGAGTTATTGAATTAAAAAATGAAAATTGTGAACTAATACCAACTAGAATTGTTATTGGTTGGTGCATGTGCATTAATGACTTGGAAAAATAATCTCTTTACCTTTCATGACCAAATTTTGGAAGGGTTACGAGGCATGAATTTTATTGTTTCCTAAATGGATATTCTAAGTATAACTAAATAGCAATTGCACATGTAGACAAAAAGAAAACTACTTTTATATGTTTTTTTAGGTATATTTGCTTATTATATAATGCCATTTGAATAGTGCACTAATTACATTTCAAAATGCATGTTTAGCAGTTTTAGTGACATGGTAGAATGTTTTCTTGAAGTTTTCATAGATAATTTTTTTTTGGTAATTTATTTGATGATTATTTATCTAACTTGGATAAGGTTTTGGTCAAGTGTGAAGAGAAGACTATTACGCTTAATTGGAAAAAAAGTCTTTTCGTGGTAAAAAAAAATAGTATTGTACTTGGTCACATTGTTTCAACAAAAGAAATTGAAGTAAACAAGGCTAAAATTGAGTTAATTTTTAATTTATTAACACCAAGTATGTTAATGATGTTAGATCATTCTTAGGTCATGTTGGTTTTTTAGAAGGTTTATCAAAGATTTTAGTGTAATATCTAGGCCATTGTGTAATCTCTTATCAAAAGATTATATTTTTGAATGGATCAAAAATCATGAAGAAGCCTTTGTTAAGATTGAAAAACCCTTTATTAAGCCTAAAGAAGCTTTTGTTAAGCTTAAGAATTGCTCACTTTTACTTTTATCAAGCAGGCTCTTGATTGGATTTTGTCTTTTGAAATCACGTGTGATGCTAGTGATTATGCTATTGGAGTTATTTTAAGACAAAGAAAAGAAAAGAAGCCTTTTGTCATTTATTATGCAAGTATAACACTTAATAGTACCCAAATGAATTATTTAACAATTGAAAAAGAATTACTTGCTGTGGTGTTTGCATTAAAAAAATTTAGATATTATCTTGTTAGCTTACCAATTATTATTTTTAATGATTATGCAGCTTTGAAATATCTTTTGTCAAAGAAAGATGCCAAACCTAGATTGACTAGATAGATCATATTGCTCCAAGAATTTGACATCAACATTCGAGATAAGAAAGAAGTAGAAAATTCGATGGTAAATCATTTGTCCAGACTTATTTTTAATGAACCCTCTTTGTCTATTCTAATCAATGACACTTTCCTTGATTAGCCACTTTTAAGTGTTTCAATTGTACCTTGGTTTGCTGATATTACTGATTTTCATGTTACAAGTAAAATATTGAATCATTGGAATGCATAAGACAAGAAAAAATTTCTAAAGAAAGTACACAATTTCTTTTGATATAATCCACGTCTTTTTAAATATTACTTGGATCAAATCATAAGAAAACGTGTACCTAATAATGAAATTTATAATATCATTTCTCTTTATCACTTTAAAGCAAGCAGTGGTCACTTTTCTTCAAAAAAAAAAAAAAAAAAATCACGATAAAAATCTTATAGTGTAAATTTTATTGGTCTACCTTGTTCAAAAACACATATACATTTTGCAGAATATGTGATTATTGTTAAAAATTGGAAGGGATAACTCGTAGAAATATATTGCCAATAAGCCTTATTTTGATCATAAAAATATTTGATTATTGGGATATTAATTTTATTTTAGGTATCAATATATTTTGATTGGAGTTGATTATATTTCCAAATGGGTAAAGGCAAGTCCTTACAAAAATAATGATCACAAAAATATTGAGATTTTTGAAAGAAAGTTTTTTGTCATGAATTGGAATATTTCGTGCCATCATAAATGATGGAGGTTTATACTTTTGTAATAGACATTTTGAGGCCTTAAAAAAACATAAAAAATTACTCATAAAGTGTTTACCTTATATCACCCAAACAAAATTAGACAAGTTGAACTTGATAATAGGGAGATTAATCATATCATGGAAAAAATAGCAAATATAAGACTTTATTGGTCAATATGATTAATTGATGCACTTTGGGTTTACCACATAACTTACAAAATAATTCTTAATAGGCCTCCTTGTAGACTTATTTTTGGTAAATCTTATCATTTACTTGTTGATTTAGAATATAAAACTTTTTAGGATAGCAAAATATTAAATTTCAATTTAGAGAAAACTATCTCATTTAAAAAATTTGAGTTGAATGAATTGGAAGAAATAAAAAATGAAGCAAATGAGAATTCTACAATTTAGAAACAAAAAATAAAGGTGTTCCATGACAAACACATTGTTAGAAAAATTTTTGAACCTTACAAAAAAGTTTTTTTGTATAATTTTAAATTACATTTATTTTTTGAAAAATTTCGCTTAAAATAGATAGGTTTTTCCATTGTCAAAAAGGTTTACCCATACAGAGTAATAGTAATTAACAATCCTAAAAATTGTAATGGTTTCAAAGTCAGCGGACATTGTTTTAAATTATTCTTTGAAAATTTCAATAATGAACAAGAGTTCATTATGTTGGTTAAACCTGTTTGGAAGGACTAGAGTGTGTGTGTGTGTGTGTGTGTGTGTGTGTGTGTGTGAATATATAAAACCATTCTCTTTGTTTCTTTTTGTTTTTCTTTATTCTCTTGTATGTTTATTATTCTTGTTGTTTCTTTCATGCTTTATTTCCTTTGTTGTTTGTTCATTCAGTTGCCCACAAAAGTGATAACTTCATCTCTCTTTATTTCCTTTTTTTTTTACAATGGATGTCATACTTTTTAATTTACAACAATATTTTCCTAATATACCAAGTGAGGCATGAAAGATTAAAAATGCTCATGCACAAAGGCATTTTTAAATATTTGCATTCGATAATCGAAGAAAAGGCCCGATTAGAAGGTGAATTTTCTATTTCATTTGTTTTACATAATCCTAGATTATGTAAGAGTTATTATGCTAATAAGCACAGAATAAAAATGTTACAGGTTTGTCATAAAGGTACATGAGAGACTTATAACAAGTGGTGTTATTCGTTAGAAATAATGTTTATAAATTGAGAAGATAAAATACAATTTATTAAGAATGGACTGAGTAAGGAGTCTTTAAACAATATTTTATTCACTTTTGAGATGTATCTTAGTAGATGTGTGCAAAGAGAAATTCTTAATTTGTGGACATAATTTTAAAAAAAACATGAATGTTATAATCTCAGGAATATGACTTTAAAAGATCCTATTTGTCAATTTATAAGAAAATTGGATGGAAAGCCTATGCTCGACTCATAAAAGGCATTTAAACCGTTACTAGACATAAAACTAGGAGAAGATATGAACTGCAATAACAACTAATTGTAAAAATATGCATGCTTTGTCATTATTATTGAAATATTTGTGTTTCATATTCAAATTTTTTCTGATAATAGCCAATCTAACATTATAAATGTTATTAATGCAGTATCATTTTGAGATATATAACTAACACCTCACATTCTTTATTTTCATCCTAATTTTTATCATTTACGAGAGTTAGAGAAATGCAATTATAAAAGGAGCCTTTATTAGTCAATAAAAAATATTTGTACATTTTGAATCTAGTCTTGGAAAGGATAAAGAGTTTATCATAGCAAAAAACAATTTGGGATAACTTTTAGCTAAGCAAAAACTTCATTTAGTATATAGGGGAGGGTGCCTTGGGTTAACAGGATCTTTGTCAATAATTGCACATGTTAAAGAAAGTAATGTTCTAAGTATCATTTTATTATCCGAAGATGACATAGTTGGAGAAACAATTAAAGAAGAGCTAAAGGTCTTCATTATGCATGAACTAATTGCCTGAATGATTGACAATGTAGATACTTTTATAGTTTTACCAGATGGCTTCAAAACTTTGGAAGAAATTTTCTAAGCTACATCCTGGGCGCAACTGAACATCCACTAAAAACTCATTGGTTCATTAAATGTTAACGGTTTCTTTAACGATATGCTATCTTTTGTTGATCATGCCATGGGGCAAAAATTCATCTTAAACTTGACGAATCCTTATCTTTGCTCCAACTATCGATCAATTGCTCAAACATTTAGACCATATTTATTCTTTATTAGAGTTCACGTTATTTTCTTTACATAGATCAAAAATTTTTCTCAAACTTTTGGTTTTGTCACTCCTTTTGTAATTTTATTTTTATAGAATTTTGTTATTTTTACTTTGTGTTTAAGTTTGCTTCAAGTTTTCTTTTTTCCATAATTGCCATCATAAGTTGATGTTTTCTTTTGTTTACCTTTCTATATTTAGACAGCGAAGTCAATATCTCAATTTGATTTGGAGGAGGGATAATTATAATAAGTCATTGTTTTTTTGGTCTTGTGATTTTTTTGTCTTTTACAAAAAGAAAAAAAAAAGATTCACATAATTTTTAGGTTAATGATGGTAGAGTAAAAAGTGTTTTTACTCTTAAGAGGCGTCATAATGGGTACATTATCATTTCGATCTAATTTTGAAATTTCATAATAAAGGTTTATCATTCATTTCTCTTTGAATTCTATAAATTTATAAACTCTTACATCAACATAAATTTACTAATTACTATTTGTATATGCTTATTTAGCAAGTATTCATAAACTTTTTTTTAGACACACACTTTAACATTTGATTGTGGATGCCAAATTAGAGTGTTGTATATTTTTGTTTTGCTAAAGGTAGCAATTAAGGGTAAGAGAAAATTTATGAAAAAAAAAGCTCTAACCAAACTTTTACTTAGTAATTGGGTTTTTTGCCTACTCAACAGCGAATATTTATGTAAGATAGTAAAATTTTGATGTGAAAAATTTTATAATCTTCCTAATTTGAGTAATTAAGCCTGAAGGGGTGTCTCAACACTTAATACCCTAAGGCTAATTGGTTTAAGAGTTATTGGCTTAAAGCTTGCTATGTATTATGCTTTCAAATAAAAAAAAAAGAATAGAAAAAGAAAAAAATATATAAAATAAAATAAAATTTGGCCTATAATTATGTATTAATCACAACAAGCACAAAATGAAGGTTTATTAATCACTTGACTAATTGATGTGTGGCTCATAAACAATAAAATTTAAAGTGAGAGTTTATTTATTTAGGTAAGATCAAAAGACGAAGAATGATAAACATCTTGGATATAAATTCTACAGATCATTTCGAGATGATACTTAATTAATTATTAGAAACTAGTAATAAGTTAGTTGGCGAGTATGATAAATATTTAAAAGTGTATATTTATTAGTTATTTAAAATATCATTTTATATTTAATAGTATTATTAAATTTTTTTTACATAAGTATTTTATTTAACTTTAAGTTTCAAAATGATTGTTGGCATAATTCATAAAAAAATGATTAATTTTGCACAAGTTTTGTATAATAAGCATATATTTCAATTCAAAAATTCAATTGATACAATTCTTAAGATAATAAATCATGAAAAATTTCTTTCACAATATTGTAAGCCAAAAGTATGACCAATTCGAGAGTTTACATGGACAAAAATGGGCTTTAACAAAATCAAAATGCAATTGTAGTCCAGCAGCAGACAAGTTTTAGTATTTAAACCATAAATTACAAAATGTGTTCAAATATAATAATTAAAGATGTTCTAGAAAGTCAAGAGAAATATTTATAACTTTTATGTTTTGGTAAGAGACAAAATCTAAAGAGATCGATGACCTATTAACCAACATACCCAATGCATGTGAAACAAGTTTTTCTTTTTTCGTGTTTACTTAATTTTGATCAACTTTTTTGACTTTTACCTTTAATATTTTCCAATTAATAAGTGATTGTATTAAATAAAGGGGAGACTAAAATCTTATTAATATCATATATATTATTTTCTTCAACTTTTTTGCTTGCAATATATTTTTAAATTTATAGTTAAGGCTAAAAGTAAAACTTGTGGAACCCATAACTCCAATATATATATACGTATGCATGTGTGTGTATATATATATATATATTAAGATTAATTATTTAGAACTTTAATTTATTTAATCAAATCATGGATATCAAAAAATTTTTTTTATTAAATATATATTTTTAATAAACGTAAAATATATACATTTATAAATTATAACCGTAGTTTTGAAATACTTGTCTAAAATTTTGTAAAATAAAATATGATATATTGCTTTTCAAAATTCTTACTGTGTCTTAAAGGAACTATTCGGAGTTGCTCCGTTGTTAACTATACTAAAAAAAACAATCAACCACAGGGATAAACAATTGAAAATTGCTTTGTAAGAATCTAAAACTTTAACAGGTACGTATTTAACTTAATCCATTAACTAAAATAGTACCTCTATTATATAAATAGTAATTTTTATAAAAATTTTGGTAAGAGTTCGCCTATATATATGAATTATATTATTTGCAAAGAAAATTAGAACACTTCTAATGTCATTTACTAACCACTTATAGTCTTTTTGATAGATATCAATACCACTATACATTGTTTTTTAGCACACAGAAGCATCTTATTACACATTTCCTTTTCTTACTTTTTTTTGTTCTATTTATATACCATTCTAATTTTATTCATTCTGTTTTTTCAGTTTAAAGTCTGGATTTTATTTTTGTATCATATTCTGTATTATAACAGTATAGTATACATACTAAATTGTATAGCACACATCAACATGTAAGCAAAATAATTTAACACATTCTATTTATTCTATTATGATTTTGATTCATTTTATTTTGTACTGGTCATAATTAGGGTAATTATGGATCGTTGCCACGTTACTCATCCTATACACCCATTTCTCTATTAAATTGTGCACAAATACTACCATAGGTTCAATATATCACGCAGGGTATCATGAAGGACTGTCGTAATTATAACATACCCTTTTGGACACCACAAGGATGACTGTGGGTTTAGTCTACCCTTCAGGAAAACATAGTTAAAATAATAATAATTACACTTCGTCATGAGTTGCTTTTTCTTCTGTTGATCCATAATTATTTTAATTATACTAATTATTCATTCTCTTCATTCACTAATGCCAATATTACCACTGTTTACTTTAACTATTCTTAAAGACATTTCGATAATTTCACAATAACCATAAAAATCAAATATAATACATTTTCATAATTCTTTACCAACACTAAAAGGAATTCATACATATTACTAAATTACATAAATACAAGTACATGTATCCATAATCAATAATCATAATAAAATAAAAATACCTATTAATATATATATATATATATTAATATATCCATATGTACTAAACTATAACGTCATACTATACGCTATGATTAAAATATATAATGCCATAGAGGTATTTTAAAATACCTCAGTATGATTATAAATGTTGATAAAATATATTACACATTTTAATACAATCTATTCTATTTCTGATAACTGATTAAAATCATTCAAACACTTCTAAATCTCATAAACATAATTATTCTTCATCAATGGGATTTATTTTAGTATATTCTATAACCATATCTATAAATTAATATATTCATTAAAATATAACATAACAGAACGCATATAATTATTTGCACTTTTTAATGGCTGATTTTTTAATTATACCATTTTTTCAATGTCTTTTATTTTTATCCACCCAAGGTCAAATTCTATCAATTCTAATGTTTTACAATACATTTATAAATATATATAAACATATCATAAAACAACATTTCAAATTATCCAAATAGTAATTAAAATTACCATTTTACCCTTTCTCCATTTATTTTCCGTTTTAATAAACCAAATCAAGTCAAGTCAGCTCTGTTGTTTCACTATACCATTGTTAACACATAAACCTCCTAAAAATTAGCATGCAAGGCCTCAATAAACAATATTCAAAATTTTAAATTTTGCCCTTTTTTCATTTTTCTTCTATTAATTTCTTTTATTCCCTAACATATTTATACACATTTAAACATATCAAAATACATCGAAATTAAGCATTTAAGTGCTCCATGAATAGTGGCTGAATATGTCATAATATATATAAAATAAATTTTCTCTCTTTACACAATTCTATTCACTCCAATCCACTTCCCAAATATTCAATTTCATAAATTATGTATCAATTCCACAAAACTTCTAAATTATCAAATTAGGGTTTAGGATTTTTACCTCAAATCTAAAATTTATGGCAATTAAACCAAATTCAAGTTAAAAAACACCTAAATTACTATTTAAAATTATGAAACCACCGTCGAAACCATTGTCAAAATCACTTTTCAATAAATCCATAAACTGAAATTTAATGAAATCTAGAATGTTTACCGTCAAATGCGTGGAACAATTTTTTCTTATGCAGTAACATGTTTAATCGGGTTTAATGTGAGACTTTACTTGATTATACCCATAACAAGGAAAATTAGTAATTTTAGTTCTTTTTTATCATTTTTAGGGAAATTCACATCCAAATTTGATTATACTTTTTCCTACATCTTATTTACAATATTTACAAGAGTTTTGGGTAATTAAAATCTAGAGAAATTCTTCCGACCTTTGGCGTAATGATTATTTTGTCATTTTTAGTAAAATTGTCTATTTTTGTTCAAAATAGTAATTTTGACTTTTCTAAAGTTATAAAATCTATTTTTCCTTCTAACACACTCTATTATATTAATTTACATCCTTAACATTTAACTTGGAGAATCGAAATTTTATTAAAATGATGATTTTGCCCTTTCATGTCAATAATATCTGTTTTCGCTCAATTTTTGTCCTAACGGGTTTATAAAACTTCTTTTTTGTATTTTTTCTCTAATTCAACACTTTTATCACATGCATTTTAATATGATTATAATAAAGAGTTTATTAAATACTTGAATTTTTAGGATGTTACAATACCTCCCCCTTTATTGAAATTTCGTTCCTTGAAATTCAGCTTCATTCTCATATAAACTTTCTATTTTATTTCTCTTCCATAACACCTTATCCAGTAAAATTTTTTTATTGCAAAGTTATTTCACTTCTTTTATTCAAAATTTGAACTGGGAGCACCTCATAGATCAATTCTCTTCTAATTCCACCATTTTTGATTGTAACAAAGTAGCACATAGAAAAGGATTACTAATGTGCTTATAGCACAGTAATATATGATATAGATGATAAGCTTAATTTATATTTAGTGGAAGAGTCACTCTATGTACCACTTTTCTATTATTTGCTAGCACTTTCCGTGGTCTTACTTATCTGGGTGCTAATTTATCCTTACGTCCAATTTTTTAGATGTGCTTATGCGTGACAAATTGCTACAAACATTCTATAACCAATCTAAAACTCCATATCTTTTCTTTTGAATTGGTGTAACTTTTTTATCAATCATGATTTTATATCCTTCTTACAGCCAAGATATTTCTCATCTATGTCTTTACATATAAACATTTATGGTATCATTCAAGCTTTAACTAGCCTAATCCATATTATAGTGGTATTGGTGCACATGACATATATATATATATTTTCATAAAACCATTTCATTCTTTCTTTAATAAACATGGCATTATTTCCATTGGCATGTATAAAACATTTTTTTTCTGATTCCCTAATTATACAATACATTTTTTCTTTTAAGAGAAAATGCATTTTTCTTTCTATCTTTTCTTTATCATTTAATCAGTCATGGGTAGTATGACTTGGGATCATGGCTACAATTTCACATGCCATTATAATAGGATCCAATTTATGGTCACAAAATCAACTTGTAAACCTTAGATAGGGCCCAGCCTATGATCGTAAAAACCAACCCGTTGATCATCCGAATAAGGTCCAACCTTTGGTCACACAGACCAATTCGTAAATCTTCTGGATAGAGCCTAGCTTATGGTCACACAAACCAACTCAAAAAGCCTAGATAGGGCTTAACCTATGGTTGCGTAGACCAACCTATGACTCATGAATAGAGATATGGTCCAGCTTATAGTCACTCATATCAACTTGTGATCCTATATCTTAAAATTCCCAATCCTTTCGTCATACTTTCCTCAAAATCCATTTCATAAAACAGATTCATCAAATATGAATTTTGGAAATCAAAACATTTTTTTTGTAACCCATGCCAATGCACATTACAAAGCCATAAAAATTATTCTTTATCTTGTTATGGATTTTATCAAATATATACATTTTTTTTCTAAATTCATTATAACGTATACAATAATGCATAAAAACAAACATTTTGTTATTCAAATCATGAATTTTTTTTTTTTCCCAAATTCATCATAAATTTCTTTAAGTTCCATGACAATACAAAATTTTTTTTTCTTTAGTTGATGCAATATACCACTATAATTATTAACCTTATTATAATTCAGGTGGTCCACACAAAGAACCACTTCCCGAGCTATCCACAAAACCAATTAATATGTAGAAAATTTTGAGATCCATACTTAAATTCTAGGGACTCTGGCCATACAATCTCTATCATTTATACTTACACTACCTAAGCTACTAATCATTAATAATAATAATATCTAGCGAGATCTTGAGCATAATAACCCCACATAATCAATTCTATTTCCTACATGCGACTATAATGGAACTTCGATCATTTCTCAACCAATAATATATATATATATATATCTAGCATCATAATCTTTGTTGCCGAATTTATTCATCATTCAAAATTAATGCAATTTACCAATTCTAAATTATTACAGCTTATAATTTTACCGTGACATAATATCAACATTCACATGTTTGCATTCAATGTGCCAAATACCACATGTACAGAATCCGCCATAATAGGATGATATAGTCTATATCTATAAATATTACATATTTACCTACCTAATACATGATATTTACACATCTCATATCTTAGTATTAACTGGTCAAGGTTCACAACCTGAAATTGCCCTTAGTCCACATATCGGGCTCGATACCACGTACCACTAAGGTATAGTACATACCAAATACGAACCACCGAGGTACATATTGATTACACACCTACTATCAAGGTGTAAAAAACACACACACATATGCATCACTGAGATGTTAAACTCTTTACATTCACCACCTTAGTGCAAGACTTTATATGCACGCACCACCGAGATGCGACACACGATTTTAGGTCCTGACATATACGTGATTCCATGTGTACACCTCGTCGTTAACACTTTTACTCTACTTTTTGTGGCAGAGCTGGCCCTTGCCATTTGAGCATAATATTCTCAGCATATTATAACATAACATCATATATATACAATTTTGTTATTCCATTCATTAATCATAGTTTACATCTATCACATATATCATATCCGATTTCGCAAACAAAATGAAATGAGTTAATTACATAACACAGTAAAATAAATAAAAAATTATATAAACGACATTTATTGCAGTTGGTTCTAGGAAACGGCCTCCGAGGCACAAAGATAGACTATATGAAAAACTTAATAACCACTAAAACCATTCAAAAGGTTATAAAAATTTTTACTTTGATATTAAAATGTGGAGCCCATAACCCCGATATATACAGATATACCAAGATATATATATATATATATATTAACATTAGATATTTACAATGTTAATTTTAATTACTGAAAAACAGTAATGAGAAACATGACTTTCTTTGAAATTTTTTTCCTTTTTTATTACGATTTCAATGTACACATTTTTATATCATAAACATTTATTTTTCAAAATAAATTAAAACCTATTACAAATAATAGTATACCTTCATCTGCACCAATCTAGTCTTAGAGATGTTCCATAAATTTGCCACTCTATTAACTTTACCTGTAAATAATATTTAATAATGGGGTGAGTAGTGTAAAATTACTCAGTAAGAAACACAAAACCCTAATCATTCTAAAAGTCCACTAAATACTTGAATTTTCAGGATGTTACATAGTTTATATCTTTTTTTGGTTTTATATTTGTAACAGTTTAAATGCCTTTAATGGATCGGGAATAGGTTTCCTATCCATTTTTTTTTAATAAATTGGCAAGTAAGGTCTTTTAAAGTTAGATTCTTGAGACTATAGCTTTCGTGTTCTTTTCAGAATTGTGTCCATAGATTAAAAATTTTTCTTTGCATATATTCATTAAGATGTGTCTCAAGAGTCAATAAAACATTTTCTAAAGACTCCTTACTCAATCCATCCTTTATGAAATGTATTTTGTCTTCTCGATTTATAGACACTATTTTTAGCTAACGACACCGCTTATTATAGGTCTTTTGTACACATTTATAACAAATATGTAACTTTTTTGCTCTATATTTTTTAGCATAAGAACTTTTACGTAATCTAGGCATGCGTGAAACAAATGAATTAGAAATGTCACCTTTTAATTGGACTTTTACTTTAATTATCTAGCGCACATGTTTAGGAATGCCTTTGTGCATGAGCATTCTTAATCTTTCACACTTAAATTGGTATATTTTTATTAGTGCATCTTTGGAAAAGGAAGGAAAATATTGTTGTAAATTAGAAAGCATGACATCCATTGTGAGAAGAAAAGAAAAGAAAAAAAGAAGAGAAGAAGAAGTGATTAGTTTTGCAGGCAACTGAAATTAACTTAAGAAGTTATAGAGTATCGTTATCTACCACAACAATAAAAGAAATAAAGCATAAAAAAGCATAAATAACAATACAAATAATAAACATACAAGAAAATAAAGAAATACACAAAGAAACAAAGGAAATACACACACACACACACACACACACACACACGTCCTTATAAATAGGGTCAACCAATACAATGGACTATTGTTCATAGCTAAATTTTTCAAAGAAAGTTTTAAATGTCATCTATTAACCTTAAAAATATTATCATTTTTAGAATTTTCAATTTATATTGCTCGTGTGGGTAAACCTTTTTGACAATGAAAGGATCTGCCTATTTTGAACGAAGATTTTCAAAAAATATATGTACCCTAATATTATGCAAAAGAATTTTTTGTGAAAGTTAAAAGTTTTTCTAACAATATGTTTGTCATAAACACCTTCATTTTTTGTTGTAAATTCTAGAAATGTCACAAACTTCACTCTGAATTTCTTCAAGTTCATTCAATTAAAGTTTTCTTGATAAGTAAACGACAAGATTTACCAAAAACAAGTCTATAAGGAAGCATACCAAAAATTGTTTTGTAAGTTGTATAGTAAGTCCAAAGTGCATCAGTTAATTGTATTGACCAATCTTTTAAACTTGTGTTTACTGTTTTTACCAAGATGTGTTTAATCTCCCTATTAGGGATAAACACTTTATGAGTAATTCCATATTTTTTCATTAAGTCTTCAAAAGATCTATTACAAGAGTATAAACTTCATCGCTTATAATAGCAGGAGGTATAACAAATTGTGACAAAATATTTTCTTTCAAAAATCTCAAAACACTTTTGTGATTATTATTTTTTCAAGGACTTGCCTTTACCATTTTGGAAACATAGTCAACTTTAACCAAAATGTATTGATACCTAAAAGAAGGTGGAAAAGTACCCATGGAGTCCATACCCCAACAATAAAATATTTTTATGACCAAAATAGGGTTTAATGGTATCGTGTTTTTATGAGTTATTTCACCCAATTTTTGACAACAATCACATAATTTGTAAAATAAATGGGTGTCTTTAAATAAGGTAAACTAATAAAATCCACATTACAAGAATTTTACAGTGGTTTTTTTTTTTGAAGAAAAGTGACGACCACATGTCTTGGAATGACAAAAAGAAATGATATTTTAAATTTCATTGTTAGGTACGCATCTTCATATGATTTGATTAGAACAACATTTAAAAAGATATAAATTATTTCAAAAGAAATTATATACTTTTTTAAAAAAAATTTTCTTTTCTTTTGTATTCTAATGATTTAGAGTTTTACTTGTAACAAGAAAGTTAGCAATATCAATAAAACACAGTAAAGTTGAAGCAATTAAAAATTGATTATTAAGGAAAGTGTTATTTATTAGAATATATTTAGTAGATTCATTAAAAATAAGTTTAGATAATTAATTTGCCACTACAGTTTTCACTCTTTTCTTATCTAGAATGGTGATATCAAATTCTTGAAGTAATAAGATCTACCAGATTAATCTCAGTTTGGTATTCTTTTTTGACAAAAGATATTTCAAAGTTGCGTGATCACTAAAAACAACAATTGGTGAGCTAATAAGATAAGATCTAAATTTTTCTAATGCAAACATTACAACAAGTAGTTTTTGTTAGAGTATGCCTTAAAAGCCATTCGTATTATCGACTTCAGGGATACGTTTGTCTTGTGCATATATTATATATATTAATAAAAGAAAGAGTTTTTTATTTAAAAATATATGCTATTTCCTTTATTTAGTCATGCATATAAATAAAATATATTTATAAATTATCCAGATAATTTATTTAATAGTTAAATAATATTATCAAAATTATTCTCTACAAAGGTAATATCGATTAGGCAACGATATCGCATAATAGGTATACTAAATGTCTCTAATGAATATCATGAGATGATATTAGTGTCAGTGATGTGATAGTCACGTTATTAGAACATTACTATAGAATAAATAATTAGAGAACTATTTATTTGAATATAACCACATAACGATAAATCACATGACATTACATATAGTTAATGATTTAGTGTGTAATTGTACTAGTGCGTAACGTTATCCTTTGACCTGAGACATCACTGACGAATTTGGTATAGATGCACGCTATTCATATGATAAATAAGTATGAGACTAATCATATTTTGTATAATAAAACTAGTTTACTTATGTATTGTTTACATTTGAAAACGCATGATGGTCAAGACGGGATCCGTTAACTCGATAAGCATAGGATCTGAATTTTTGCTAACTTGATCTAAATTCGAGTTTCTAGATGAACATCAATAAATGGCTGAAAAATAAATTTTTGGTTAGAGTGATCAAATGTCACACAAAAGAGTTCGTGGTGATGATTTAAGTGCATATAAATTGATGGTTTGTAATTTTATCAATAAAGGGGTTTGACATACCATGAACCCTGAATCGATTAGGATTAGATAACGGAAGAATTTTACCTATATGGTATGTATAATTGAGAAGGAAAATGATGAAATATGACTTCATTGTAGATTAGGGGTTATGGTACATTACTAGATATTAACCATAATTATTGAATAATCGAATAGTTTGATAAACCCAAAAGATTCGGGATAAGTTCACTTCTATTCCATAATGAACTCATATAATCATATCAATAACCAAAGATAATGAGAAGCATTTGGGAGTGATAATATTATCAAGAACAAAGGCTAACACATTTGAGATAATATTTTGGTCAAAATAAATATATATATTCGATATATATTTTTATAAATTTTTTGAAGTGTTTAAAGAATTTTCTTAGATTTGCATGAAAATGTAATTTATTGCAAATTATATTGGTCCATGTATATATACTTAATTACACTTTGGTCAAAAGTTAGCCAAATATTTGTATTTAAGTCCAAAGATTTAAATGTATAAAATAGAAATTATGTGATAATGACCATTTTATTCATGCCACCTATGTACCTTTAATTAAAAAGTAAAGATAAAAATGGAAAGGTTTAGATATTTTTAAGTATATATACATGAACTTTACTATTTTTTGGTGGAAGAAAAACTTGTCATAAACCCTAGAATTTTTCTAAGTTGGCAAAGTTTCTCCAAGTTCATTTGGCGGTGCAAATTGTGGAGACTTCATATAATTAAAGGTTTTCCATCATTCCTCATCAAGTAAGTACTAAAAACTCATCCAAAATTTGCCATTTATGCATATATATGATATATGATTATTTAGCCTACCATGTGTTTGTGAAAATGTTTTAATGAACACAAATTCTGATTTTATGCATATCATGAGCATTTCAATCCAACAATTCTTTTTAAGTTGTTGAATACTTCATTTGAGGACCATTGGATGTTTTACTTGCATAATAAATGATTCATAATTTCTTGTCTTTTCTTTGTCCTAAAATAGCTCTAATCACATATTTGCTAGCATCACACATTATTTTAAAATAAAGAGTCCAATTAGGTGGTTGCATGATAGGAGCAGAAGTGAATAATTCTTTAAGCTTAACAAAGGCTTCTTCAAAATTTTTGGTTTACTCAAAAACATTATGTTTTGATAGGAGGTTACATAATGGCTTAAATATTACGTTAAATTTTTTTTATGAATCTCCTATAAAAATTAGCTTGACCTAAGAATGATCTAACATATTTAACAAACTTTGGTGTTGGTAAATTGAAATTCAACTCAATTTTTGCCTAATCTACCTAAATTCCTTTTGATTAAATAATATGACCTAATGTAATATCTTCACGCCTAGTCAAAATCTTTTCCAAGTTAGATAAACAATCATTAAATGAATCGTGAAAAAGAGAAAAATCATCCATGAAAACTTCAAGAAAATGTTATACTATGGCATTAAAAATGCTCAACATGCATCTTTAAAATGTAGTTGGTGCATTACATGTACCAAAAGGCATTTTATGATAAGCAAATGTGCCAAAAGGACATGTAAAAGTAGTTTTCTTTTGGTCTTCAGGTTATACTTAGAATATCCATCTAAAAAATAATAAAATTTATTATTTTCATATTTGATTAAAGTAACTCCAAATTTCTTAGGTACAACTTGTGTAAAACTTACCTATTTGCTATTAGAAATAGAATAAATGATTCCATTATCTAACATCTTAATAACTTCATTTCTCATTACTTCTTTCATATTAAGATTAAGTTTTTGTTGCATTTTTCTTGAAAGTTTAGCATTTTCTTTCAAATAAATCTTATGTGTGCAAATTAAATGACTAATTGCCTTTATGACAGCTATGCTTTATCCTAATGTATTTTTGTGCAATTTGAGGGTTCTAACAACTTACCTTGTTGATAAACATCTAATTTGAAAGAAATTTTTACCAAAAATGTTTTATTTGCTTCCAAAAATAAATACTTGAGATTTGAAAGTAATGGTTTCTAGTAAGTTTTGGTGATTGAAGATTTAAAAGTATCACTATGTTAGATTATTCTGTAATTCCTTCAAAAATTTTGACTTTAATTAAGTACCTTGATTGTCTATGATGAATTTAATAAAGAATTAATATTAGAAGTTTAAAAAAGTTTACAAAATTATTACAACAAGTCAAATACAATCTAAAAGGTCAAAGAAATAAAAAATATTAAAATGATCATAAATAATTTTCTCAATAAAATCTATTTGATGGATGTCATCATTCTCTCTAGGTTGCTTGCAAATTTTAAACACATTAATTTCTAGAGTCATGTTCTCAAAAGAAAGTTTTAAAACATCATTTTGACAATTGATTAAAGCATTTGAAGTAGCAAGAAACAGACGTCATAAAATCACAATAATTTAAGCATTTGCATTTAGAATAGGATAATAAAATTTATCAATTTGAATAAGAATATTCTCTACAACTTCTCTTGAAACTTTTACTGAACGATCAGCAAGTTGAAGTGTTGTTGTTGACAATTTCAAATCTCCTAACTCTATTTGTTCATAAACAGAGAAAGCATGCTCCACTTTAGAATTTTTAATTGTACAAGTACTTGTTGGACAAATAGTATCTTATAAGTGGAGTACTTTGTTGAATAATTAAACTTGAATTTTCAATTAAAAATGCTTTTTTTAATATTATATTTTCTTTTAATAGTAAACAAATCCTTTAAAAATTTAGCATAAGATATAATTTGTTTTATTGCATCTAACAAAGGAATATTAACCTTTACTTGTTTCAAACTTCAAAGATTTTAATCTTTATTCAAATTTTAAATAGGCTGCAATCTTTAAGGAAAAAGAGGAAGGATTGAACATTTATCAACAACAAGAGTTTCAGTTTCATTATCCTTACTATCATCTTTTGACTTTGGAGAGTCATTGGAAACTTAGTCCTTGGAAAAAATGATTTTATTAATCATTCTTCCACTTTAAAGAGTTGTGATGGAATTTGCATTTTTGAGTTGAATTTCACTTGAACTAGAAACATGACACTGACTAGAAGGATTAGGTTAAGGTTGATTGCGAAACTTACCTTTTTCTTGAGTGTGCAAAGATGCTGTTAAAGTTGATAGTGTATTCTTAATCTTGTTGATGACTAGTGAAGTTTGTTTGTTGATGTTGGCTTGGACTTGCATGAATGCTTGCAATATTTTCCCTAAATTCTTTGATCATGATGGTGCATATTGAGGAAATTTGACATACCTTAAAAAGGTATTGGATGCTCATGGTTATCATTTCTCCAACTAAAATTTGGATGATATCTCCATCCAAGATTGTAAGTTTTGAATATGAAGATGGAAAAGGCCTCTTAATATTGTTTATGGAATTTGCTTGTTCATAAAAAACCTCTTTAAAGATAGGAATATTTGAACATTTATTTGTTAAATGTTCAATGGTTTCACAAACGTTACAATTTTCTTCATTTTGCACATGTTTGACCTTTTTTACTTTTTTTACTTCTATGGTTTCAATCTTTCTAGCCAAACTAGCAATCTTAGCATTTAGATCATCTTCTTGACTAAAGTGATATTTTTTCTTATTAGGATTTGCAAGAATAAATCTAATTGAATTCTTTGATGGAATAATACTATGCCAAGATTGTGAGTTTCTAACCAAGTGGTCTAAGAATTCTAAAACTTCTTTAGGTTCCTTGTTGAGAAATTCACCGTTACAAATTGTTTCCACAAATTGCTTTGTTTCAGGTTTTAAACTTTCATAAAAAAAAAACTTATGATTTACATTTTTTTAAAACTATGATATGGGTATGAATTTAACAAATCTTTAAATTTTTTTTAAAAGATTTTATTTGGATTTTGAGAAAAATTTTGGATTTGTCTTTTTAAAGTATTTGTCTTATGTGTTGGAAAGAATTTTTTTCAAAAATTAGCCTTGTATTTCATGTCATATGTCTCTTGATCTAGGTTTTAATGATTAAGCCAAGTTTTTGCTTTATCTTTCAATGAAAAAGGAGACAATTTTAGCCTAACAATTTCATCACTATAGGTTTGAGTACAAACTTTCTCAAATTGTTTAAGATGCATGTAGGATTTTTAGATTATAAGCCATAGAAATTTGAAAGTAATGGAATCATATCTAACTTAAATATGAAATTGTTAGCATTAAGAGAAAACTTAAATATGATATGGTTGAATTTCCAAGCAGTTGTAAATACTCACGTATGGTTTTTAAATGTTGATTTTCATGTTCATCATGTACATTTTTATTTTCAGCCATAGTGTTTAATGTGTGTGAATGGTGAGATGAATTAAACAAATTGCCAACTAGAGTTTCAGAATTATCTTTCATTAAGCGGTGGGAATAAGGATCACAATGTAACTTAATCAAAAATTAAATTAATAAAGACAAATGTTACAACACAAAAATAAAAAATAAATTAAAGAGGTGGTATAACCTTGTTCTTGAGAGAAACAAAATAAATAGAAATAAACAAAATTAAATTAATAGTGGTAGTAGAACCAATTATATAAAAATAAAGCAATAAAAATAAATTAACAATGATGGTAGAACCAACTATATAAAATATAGTAAAAATAAATTAACAGTAGGTGGTATAACCAACCATATAAAATAAACAAATAAAATGGAAAGTGGGTGGTTGAGGCTCCCAATAATAAAAGAAAAAAAATAAAAATTATTAGAATTATTAAAAGAAAATACTTAATAATAAGATAAAATTAACTATATACAAACCATAACTCCCTAGCAATAGTGCAGAAAACTTTCTACAATAGAGAGTTCGCACATCTAAGTATATGTTGTTTCAAGTAAAGTATTATGTGAATTGTGTTGATGCGTTGGTTGTTGAAATGCTAAGGCTTTGAGATCCACATTGAAGCGTTTTATAAAAATTATTCTTAATCCTTGTTCTTAATTAGAAGATAAAATATTTAAGCACATGAAAATACCTCTGAAGAAAATGTAATATAACAAAAGATTAAACTTTTAATTGATTTGCAAAAAACTATAACTTACTTATACAAACATTCAATGTATATTTTATTAACAATGAATCAAGTTTATTAACAATTCAAAACACTTTTAAGAAATAATGTTCACTCAATTAAAAGATTTTATAATAAGGCACAAATCAAAATATCAAAGAATAAATTCTATAAACTCATCAAAGTTTTTACTCTTACCCTTAATTGCAAATTTAAAAATACATTGTAAAAAAAAAAAAAAAATTGAGGGAATAAAATATATAGATAAACTAAGATCTAAGTTTGTGCTTTTGTTTGATATAAGCACTTATTTATAGAAAAATATAAAGGATAAAAAGTTAAATAAATTGGCTAAGAGTACGTAAATATTGACAATATTTTTTCACCTGTATTGGATAAATTGGCCAAAAATTTGATTGATGTTGTTGGATTTTGTCTCTGACAAAAAAATAAAAAGTTATAGATATTTCTCCTCACTTTCTAAAATATCTTGATTCAGTGTATTTGGACGTGTATTTTAAAAGTTACAACTTAAATATTAAAGTTTATTAGTCTAGTTTATAGTTGCAATTTTAGTTTTGTTAAAGTTCAATTTTGACAATTTAAATGCTTAAAAGAGCTCAACCTTTGGCTTACAAAATTATTGAGAAACTTGTCCATAAGGTATTGGTCCAAGAATGCATCAATTGGATTTTCAAATTGAAAGATATGCTTAATATACAAAACCTATGTAAAATTAATCATCTTTCATAAATTGTGTTAATAATTATTTTAATACTTATAATTAAATAAACTGCTTATTTGAGAGATATTAATCATACTTTTAAGTACAAAATAATAATTTAAATGGCTAATAAATGTATACTTTTGAGTATTTGTCATGTCTATTTTATTTATCTAAATGAAGCGTATGATATTTAAGAGCTTTGTGGACTTTTGAATGATGCTTTATGCTAATGAAGCGTATCTTGAAAGTATACGGAAGTTGTCACATGAGAGCCTTTGCATTGGGACATAATCAATTTTCGTATTAGAGCACTAGGTTTTAAACTATTTTAAAACATTTTTGAACACTTTCAATGGACCTTAAATGAGTTGAGTTTTAAGTTTGGATAATAAATGTAACACCCCTCTATTTAAAATCAACCACATAAGATATGATCTGAATTTTTTTTTTTTTTTTTTACATAAATATATATATATGTGCGAAAGTTGGATATGTATAATATCCTGGTTACACACATAATCCATAGTATGTAACCCAAAAATACAAGTTTTACTGTACCAACGTATATATATATATACATATACATATACATATACATATACATATACATATACATATAGATACATATGCATAATTATGCATTAACACAAAAAAAAAATACCCCCATCATTAAGATACTAACCCTGTTAACGCCTCGAAGAGTTCGCATCCATATCCCGCGGTGTCACATTACCTGTAAAAATCACAATCCACAAAGGGTGAGCGAAACAGCTCAGTAAGGAAACATAATATTCTAGTACAGAATTTGTTTCCCTACCATATATACTATACGATACTGATGACGTAGAAGTTATTAACTCATATCGCCTTAATATAATCTAACGAGATAAATACACTCCGACCATATACTCTATATCACTATCCACATAATGCTCATAATTATTATATAGAATATAAATAAATCTACGTGCATTTCGAAATAAAAAACACATGATATTTTTAACAAATTATTGACAAATATATGACCGGTTGTGTTAACATAGTTACGGATTGTGGCCACAAAGTAAATTCGCCCAACCCTCATCCATTCACACCACTCGTCTATCGGGCTGAACATATATTTTATATATGATCGATCATATAATCTGGCTATAACCAAGCCAGCGGGTGTGAAGGGTATCTGAATATTCGGATCCATAACTAATGTAGTCACACAATTAATACCACATAGCCTAAAACCATGCATTCATTTTTTTTTTGAAAACTATTGTACACTCAAACCATGCACAATAAATACCACATATGTGCACCTATACACACAGAAATGATAAATAACATTTACATCTCGATTTTATGCGCATATGAAATTCGTTCACATAATGAATGTATAATGCACTTGCGGATTGTAACACCCCCTTCCTTTCATTTCTATTCATGTGGCATATAGTACATTAAAATTATCGAAAAGACAAAAATCAACGCTTTTTCATAGTGAAGCGAAGTTTTCATTTATTCAAAAGAGTTTATAAAAAGTAACCATATAAATAGTAACAGCTAAAATAGTATTATTTATTTATTTATTTTTTTTTTGAAAGAATTGTTATGCATTTTAATGAAATTAATACTTCAGAGTACACAGAAATAAAATTACATAACAATGGCCTAACCCTTAAATACACTATGCCCTACCCGAAAATCTTTGCCTCAACTGCACTTTCCGGAACCGCTACCTCTATGCCATATTCATCTGAAAATAATAATCCCACAAAGGGGTGAGCACACCACATGGCTCAGTAAGATAATACAATACTTAAATAAAGGAAGGGGCATGTTACCTGAATCCCTACTTATTTTGGCAATTTCACACAATTCCACACACACAAGTAAATGCATGTCCACATATCAATGTACATGTTCCAACAAGCATATGCTCAATAATGTACACAAGATATCATATCATCTTCTCTTGAATTCTAAGCACTATATCATTTATGAATTCTGTATAAATATCTCAATCAGAGTAACACTCCTCATGATATACCATATACAGATAATGCAATCTCAATCAATATATTATCTAAATGAATCACGCTATCACCTGTATCCGTTTAAATTCTAATTCTATTCTTATCAACGAACACCTACATGATCATATAAAAACATTACGTACTTATTCGTATAAATAACGACTAATGCCGTGGCCCCATACAGAGAAACTGCTTAGAAGCCGGTATAACCACACAGTATCAATCACACACTCGGTCCGAGATAGCCAAAATATCCTGGGCACACAATCAATACCCACATAGGATACAGATATTTCAACTCCTAAATATAGATACAACCGAGGGTATTTGTAAAATAATAACACTGTTTCTGTATGCCATTTCCACTCCCGGAAGGTTGGTGATAGAAATTTTACTACGTTTACAAGTGATCGATTATACTAAAGAACAGTATGGATCATGGTTGTTACTCTAAGCCACTGGCCATTTGGTGGACAGCTGTGGATTTCACCTATCCCTCAGGGTACCACAGTCTTAACGTCACACCTTCATTAGAAACTGGCTTACATGCCCAGCTGAGGGAGATGGAACATACATATCCGATCCACGTATCACAATTATCTCAATACTAGTTCATTACCAGTCTATGTTATCATACATTCATATTATCTTTTTATTTTCACTGAAGCAAGACAACCTGACAGTTATACTATAATCACAAATACACGTCCTCCATTCTTTATCCCATACTAGGAATTCTTTCACCTACATTAAACCTTGTCTATACTATTATAAGGACACATATCACTTTAATCCTAGTCGTTCGCTAACGTGTACGGATGATAACAATGTAAACTCATAGACACACTTATAAACGTGTAAACTAATAAATCAAATGACCCGCAATACATCCAATACACCTTTTCAACAATATCCTCAAACTTCTCACATGATCTTCAATCTATTATGGATTCACCCATATTCTTTTTGTTTCATAAGCATACCAGTGAGTTAGACAAGATTCTATATACTAGAAATGAGGTAGCCTATTTATTGCCTTACTCATTATCTTATTTAAACACTAATTCCCCTTGTTCAAGCTGATGCTAGCTCTCTATTTCTGCAAGCTTAAGTTCTCTTTCAAAGAATTGACACTTGCCAAGGTGTAATCAGACTTCAACCATTCCCGCCATTTACAGTCATAACAAAAACCTGATTGTGACTGCAATTAAAGGTAATCCTAAACCCACCTCTACATATGAAAACCAGAATACAAAGGAAAGTCATGAATAACTATATGAATAGTATTTCTTCTAGGAATTCGATAAGAGTTTGCCTATACATATAAGCTGCCCTACCTGCACAATAAAACCATGACAGTCCCCATACCAAATAAAACACAACGTGTTACTGCCTCATTGCAATTCACACTAACACAAACAACTCTTAGCAGATATAAGTATTCTACCATACAGTTTGAATCTAATAGGCGCACGGATTCATTTCCTTATAGATTTGTCATAATTAAGTAAATTATGAATCGTGGTCATGATATCCATCGTACACTTCAATATATGTATACAATGGTCATTCGCCCAAACCGGGTTCCTCAGACCAACAAGATAATTAGTTCTATTATGGGTTGCACGTACCCAAGGACGCTATGGAAAACAGCCGCTTCCAACCATGGGTTTAACATACCCTGCGGGCACCATGATTCTTATTATCATTTCTCAATTGCTGTGGGTTCAACATACCTCGAAAGGCATCACAGTCTTACTATCAATACGGAGCTGCTGTGGGTTCAACATGCCTCAAANTAGGGTAACGGAAAAACTACCGATCCCTAATTATCCCCATTTATACCAGTTATCCACACAGATTTATTCATAGTCGACTCAGTCATAACAACATGACTATTTTGTCTACATTAATCAAGCAGCGTTTTAGTAATTTTATGATAGGTAATATAATTAACTATGCAACACATTTATTAGTCCTTATATTCTATAAGGACTTCATACGTATGGATTTGTCGTAAGGCTAGTAGTACTTAGTTATAAAAATATATTCCACTCTGGCATATAAATATCCCATAAGACAATTAAGATAAAAACATAGAAATATATCACAATTCGAACACATGGATACACTATACCACTATTAATACAAATTCGCAGAAACATATTCTAATCGGCTATCATATATTGCGTTATTACATGCAATCCCAACATGTCATCACAAGTAAAAATATACTCATTACCTTACTACGGCACAATAAATATAATATACTAACGTATGCACATATGTTAATTCGAATAGCATTGCAAAACATCGAATGCAGCATCTACTCAATCATTCCATCATAAGGGCATAATTACGTGTGTATATACAAGCGTTCCTACCATATAAATATATGTAAATACAAACATGGGACATACAATGCTGTATAGGTATTTTAGAATACCTAATCTAGCACTGCAGGTCGACGGTAATGGTATTACGCTTATAACTATATATATATATATATTTAACACACGGATATTAACACTTCTAATTGCACAATTATGCCCATTCCCCGTCAATGAGACTTTTCTACAATTTAACTCATTACTATAATGTATATTCATGCAATTATAAACATTATAAATACTAAAACTAATTTTTCCACAATTTAAATATTATATTATCTTACCTTCAGGCACCTAATGCCTATACGAATGATGAAAAACTATCCCGGAGAGGGTATATGCGTTCGAAATACTCCTGCGTACGCTACGGATTTTTCCTCCAAAAACGTAAAAGTTACTGTTCACGAGGCACTATTCACGGATGCTATTCAACCCACGAACTTTCGGTTTCCGTTTCACGAACGGAATACACCATCGCGATCCTTGCGATGTCGGAATGCTGTTCATGGTGTCCATATGCCACAAAACATAAATTAAGGCCGTCAAAATCACCAATCATTCTAAAATTTCAGATGTTAAGGAACCTACTTTGGACCCTNGTCAAAATCACCAATCATTCTAAAATTTCAGATGTTAAGGAACCTACTTTGGACCCTAAAATCATCATCAAAACTCATTCCAAATTGAGATCTAAACATACCGCGTTGGAGTACGAGTGTCGGAGAGCACACTGGTCGGTTCAGATTCCACCGGAGCTACACCGATTGCCGGAAATCTTACCGGAAACACCCCTTCCCGATCAACCTTCCCACGTCGGAATCCGGTGACCAAATACCGGAAAGGGGCACACCACCGTGAAGAGGGCGGCGAGACGGTCCCAGACGCGCCGGAGGTGTCGGTCAACTCGCCGCCGTCCGCCGTGAATCGCCGGTCAAAGTTTACGTCGGCGGAGTTTCGGGCGGCGCGTGAGGGCGCGTGGCAGCGGCGATCGGGGCGGGGTTAGCGGCGTTGCACTCGCGGCGGTCCGGCGGTCTTCCATTCGCCGGTGGTGAGGTGATTTGAGGTCCGGTGACGAAAATCACTGTTCACAGGAGAGAGAGCTGTGGGGAGGAGAGAGAGAAGAGAGAGAAAATGGAGGAAAAAAGTGAAATTTGTTTTCCGAGTTTTCCGACCCCGTCCCGCTTATATAGTCGGGCACGCACGACGAAAATTACAACTTTCCGCTTCCGTCGTCAAATTTTTGATACCAGTAATAAAATACTGTATTTTCTGCTCATACAGCACGCTGTCCCGAATACCGGTCAACTCTCTCTTTTATAAAAATTCTCAAAAATACTGTATTATAACTTCATAACAAGGTTTTAAGAGTATAAAAATTTTAAGATGTTACACGGATAGTGATACCTAACCAACAATTCATAACACTTCTATAATCACATACACTCGCAAATACCCAGTCTACCAAATTCACTGGGATTTATTCATTACAATTATAATTTCTATTATCACGATAAATATATCGTATACTATCCAATATTAATGGATAACCACATCAATGCATCATTTACTAATAAAGAAAATTTACATAATAATTATAACTACTATAATTATTACGACAACCAACGTGCAACGTCCTGAATATTACAATCTATTTTAAATTCTATTAACCACGCTCCGATCATACAACCATAATAATAATTCATTTATCATTCCAACAACCATATAAAGTATTATACCTACATAACACATCAAAATATTTCTAAATCTCCACAATAATAACCAAAGTTACCATTTTACCATTCCTTTAAATTTTTTCCTCATTTTGTCCACCAAAATCAATTCCTACTAATTTCATTTGCTCCCTAACATACCTATACACATTCAAACATACCATAACATGTTAAAATATATCATTTAGAGGCTCGATAAACAGTACTCCGAATTTACCATTTTGCCCCTCTTTCAAATTTTTTCCTATTTTATACATTATTCTATATTCAATTTCATCTAAACATCATCCCTAAATCCATTCCTACACAAATCAACTACCAATCACAAATTTCATAAAAGAAAATTATATTTCCTTATCTTTAAAATATGCTAATTGCTTGATTAAACCTCCCAATACCGCAAAACCACCTAAATCACCGTTAAAAACCATAAACCACTTTTAAAAATCACTTTTCAACAAATGCATAAATTGAAACTTAATGAAATCAAGAATTTTTACCGTCAGATTAAAACTCTCGACGCGTAAAACAATTTTTCCTTCTGCGGTAACACGTTTAATCGGGCGGATTAAAAGATTTTGTTTGATTTTTGTCCAAAAAATTGAAAGAGAAAGGGAGAAGCACCTCATGGCAAGGAAGAAGAAAAAGTGAATTGTGTTTCAATTTTGAAAAGTCAACCCATCTTATCCAAATCTATATTTTTTAAAATTATACTATTGCCCAAAAATATTTCAAAATTTGCATTTAGCTCCCAAGAAAATTATGAGACTACCCAAGCCATTTTTATATTCTTTCACTTTAGTCCATCAATTTTAATTACCACTTTTTCTTCTAATTCCTCATGAAAAGACCATTTTACCCCTAATAAAGAAAATTGGTCACTTTAGTCCTTTTTCATCCTTTATAAAGAAATTTACATCCTAATTCAATTCTACTTTTTCTATATCTTATTTACAACATTTACAAGAGTTCTGGGTGATCAAAATCTGGCAGAGTCTTTCCGACCTTTAATGTAATGACCATTTTGCCCTTTTTAGCAAAATAGTACCTTTTTGTCCAAAATAAAAATTTTGGCATTCTTATGCTTATAAAATCTATCTTTCCTTCTAACACACTCTATCATACTAATTTATATTCTTGACATCTAACTTGATCAATCAAAACTTTATTAAATGATGATTTTACCCTCTTTTATTTTTGACTTCCCAAAAATATACCAACTGCGTCTCGAATTAAAATTAAATATACCAACATAATATTTATGAAATTTTAAAACTTTTTATGCGATCAAAACTCACTTTGGCCTCAATTTTGAGTGAAAAGACTATTTTGCCCTTACCCGACAAAATAACTTATTTAATCGATTTTCACTCGGTCTCCTTCCAATAACTCCATAAAATATTTCCAAAGATAAGAGATAATAAAAATTAGGGTTTATTTATATTTGAGTGTCACAATAAATGTCTTTGAGCATATAAACCTAAAGATTCATTTAGTTTGGTAAAAATCATGCCACCACTTTTGTATTTGTATATGAGGGACATTTTTGAAGTACTTGATTGGTCTAAATTTAATTATACGATTGTTGGACATTTAAGTTGACTATTGAATGGAATCTTTCCTTAAAAATAATGTTTTTAGCATGCTTTGACTTCTTGATATAATTGTGCATTTACAATTTTATTGTGTTAACATCCATCATCTCTACAAAATTCTAATAGATATAACATATACTGAAAAATAACATAACACTATTCATCTTTTTAAATGTCTCATTTAACTATAATATTGTTACCTTTTACATCCATAAATTTGTTAACAGGACATGTAAAATCTCTTTCATGCTTTTATATGTTAAGAAAGGTTACATTGGTAATTATAATCTTCTTTAATTCTCAGTTTTGCCACTCTCTCTTACCTTTGGTTCAATTTTGCTATTTTTTTTTTTTAATTCTTTTGATAGATAAAAAACTAAAAAGGAAATCATACAAAGAGATGCATCAATAGCAATGGGGGCAGAATGAGGTGAATTCTTTTGAAGTTGAGAGTTTTTTCACAACTCATTCAAATCTTGTTAAGTAAAAAAATGAAGATTTTTTGTGAACTTTGGTCCGATTCAAATAGTGATTGGTTTGATGAGAGTAAATTTAGAAATTTTAATGTGAAAAATGAATTTTGTTATGTTCAATTGTAAAAAATGAAATAAGTCTTCAAGAGATTGTAAAAATAGATACTCAATCGTGAAAATCAATGTTTTTGTACGAATCGAAGCAATTGGAAACAAAAGGTAAAGATTTTGACAGGTTCTTGTTTGATTTGGTTGGTTATAGTTTGGTTTCAATGAGCTTAATTAATTTGAGAGTTTTAGGAGAAGGAGATGTGTTTTAGTGATCATGTGAAGAAACAATATGAATATGAAATTTATAGTGAGCTCGATTGTGGAAATGGCTTAGTGGAAGGAAACTTTGAAAAATTGAAGAAAAAAATATTGTAAGGTTTGCATAATTGACATCTTTTAAAAAATTTTGTTTAACTATCATGTTGTAACATGGCATGTTGGTTATTGTTTATTAAACGTAATACTATTCATATGAAATTTTTATATTTTTTATAGTAAAAGGATCTTTGGGTTTTCTAGTTATATTAGGCAATTATGTTTTAATAGAGAACATATTGTGGGTTGTATTTTGTAAATAAAAGTTTAAAAAAAAAACTTAAAAAATAAAATTTTATCTAGGAAAGAATTCTTCTTAAATAGGAAGATACATTCTTTTTTTTTTTTTTTTTTTATGTAGAAAACAAAATCATACACAATTAAGGTTACGTTTTTGCTATATATATATATATATATGTATGTATATGTATATTTTAGTTCTTTTCTATAGCAGTCAAGAGAAGAATACCAAAAGTAAGAGAGTGTTACATATTTTTATTTTCTTAGTTTCTTTATTTTCAAGTTGTTTACATGTTGTTCTTATAATTTAAATAGAAAAATAATTTTATAGATATTATGAATTTGTAATATCTAGTTTTATAAACTTAGAGAGAGTTTTCATAAGTATTATGAAGATGTTTTCTTAGTACTTTTTAAGAGAATTTGCGCTTGTTGAAGGGAGTTCAATGACAATTAGTAAAGGATCTTGTTAACAAGTCTACTTAAGAAGATTTAATATTGCGACAACAAATTTAAAAAAAAGTTTTTATTTTATTTAAATCTATTAGTATCTATAATTATTGTTTTTCTCTAAGTATGACCTTATGGATATAAAATTAAATAATTTGAACCAAGTTAAAAATTGGTGGCTTTATCTATTCTATTTGGATTGTGTATGCTTGATATAATTAATTAGTTAAAATTAGTGAAAGTTAGTAATTCTCAACTAAAACAAATCTATTAATATGAAGTGAAATTAACAGATAGAAAAGAGGAGCAGAGCAAAGCGCCAATGAGTTAATTCCAAATGGACGAAGATAGCAATGTTGTAGTTTAATGAGATATATTTAGAAGTCAAATAGTGATACATATTTGTTATGACATTGCCAAACCTAGAGTAATCAGATGCTAATAACTTATAAAAATATGAATATTTTATTTTATTAAAATTATTGATTAATCTTATCCTATTTAAATTGACTTGACTATTAAAATCTTTTATGCGCACAAGTAAGAAAATTTAAAAATTTAAATAGCATAGCGATTTTCAACCTGAAAACGCAAATCGATGATGATAATTTGTAAACTAAAAGATTGTGGATGTTCCAATTACTTTATTGCATTACATGGGCAACTTTATCGCTCTCTAAGATGGCCATACACATTATTTTATTTCTTTTCAAATTTGTGATTGGACCGAAAAATTGATCCAACCTGGAACACACAAAATCTGATTTGGGGCAAGGTAAGGCTCCTTGATATATTGCAGTTAGCACGTGAAAATTTGATCATTTAATGTTGAAAATTGAAATCATATCACTAAACGACTTTCAAACTCGTCTCAATCTCTGCAGTGCACAAAAATCTAATCAAATTGTTGTCGACAAATTTGCAATCAAATCAAATTATTTTGTCCAGTTGGCTTATTTAGTTGTTCTTTTTAAGTGGATTATTTAGTCCGATGTTAGAAGGGCAAGGGCAGGGTAATTTTTTTTTTTTTACTTTATCTTACTCTTCAGTTTTAATCTTTAACTTTTTTTTTTGTTGTAATATGCAACTTTTTTTTTTTGGTTAAAATTCATAAATCTTTGTTGCATTTTTATAAGTTAGAAATTACAATAAAAGAATTAAAATTACAAAAAAAAAGAAGAAAATCATGGCAAAATAGTGGGATAAAATATAAGTACTAATGGCACAGTTGAATGTACCGTATCATAACCCATATTATAAATGGTTCAATCGATAAATGATCGTCAATTTGGCATTGTCTTAAATTCTAATCATCCAATTGTCAATTTGGCCTTGTCTTATATTCTAATCAGAACTTCTTATTTACTCATCAGTTTTGATATTGACTTAAATGTTAAGAGTTCAAAAATTCTCAAATTACTTTACTTGAAAAATACTGATTTTATCTCCTAATTACCTTTTCATGTGTTTTGCAACATATTTGTACAAAAAAATAAAATATATTTCACATAAAATTTCAATATTTTATTTTTTTAATATATATATAGATATGTGTGTGTGTATATATATATATATATATATATACACATACAATTTGTATCTTAAATATTGTGATACTAATAAAAATTTTTATGCATGTATCATATAGTGTTAACTTCAATAATGAATAACACATTTAATACACATCAGTCGAATATAAATTTTGTATCAATATTATGTCCAATATTACTTTCTAATAGCATATGTTGTTATGGTTTATTTTTCATTCAATTAAACTTGTCACCTTATATATTCTTTCATAATATATATTTTGAGATAAAAGAAACAAGTTTAAAGAAAAAAAGAAAAGCAAATAAATTTAACAAAAAAGATAAAATGCACTTTCTTCTCACATGATAAAAGTTCTCACATATAAATATGTGTATGTATTATGTATATATGTATGTGGTAGGTAATTGATACAAATTTGAACCATGATAGCTGGTGCAATGGGCACTAACAAAACTTTCAAAGCAAAGTGGAGTAGTACTTTAGAATCTTGAATCTTGATATTGACAATAATGAGAGTAATATGTGTTATTTTTGCATAACTTACCAAGGAAATCATTAAAAAAAATGCAGTAATAATTACATTCTAAGAATAAAGAATGTTCTAGTTTGTTAATTTAAGTACATCAACTTTGAATTTTGCTGGTTTAAAAAAATATAGAAAAGAGACACCATGAAGATTATGTATAGTTAGAGAAGAACTAGACCTATCATTAAAACTTAAGATGGCTGTAAAATAAAATATAATAATGTACATATTCTTTTTCCTTTAATTGCTAGATTTTGATCCCGTAATCTCTACTTTTCATTTACACTTCTATAATTTTTAATCGGTACAAAGATGGGAAATCTTCTCGATCTTTAGGCCAGACACCTTAACTAGGTGTTTGATTACAGGAGAACCCATAAACATAACCACAAAATTAAATTTATTTGCATATCAAAACATTAGAATCATGAATAAGGGCTTTGCATCTCCCACTTTATATGGTTTGGATACTTTAATTTTCTTACAACATACTGACAATTTTGGTATTGATTCAATAAATCATGCATTGTATGATGTTAAAATGATGTTGTGCATTATAAATATACGATGTTGCCTATTAAAAATATATTTTGTTGTCTATTGACAAGGAACAAGAATTTTGTCTTATTCTAAACTTAAGAAATTTTAATTTTTTTAATATGTATACATTATTATTTATATAAAATCAAAATTTATTCTTTTATTAACAAACTACCATTAACTTTTTTGATTCTGTAAATATATCATTATCTACTTTCCACTTTATAGAGTTATAGTTTATTTTATTTTAAATTTCACCAAAATCAAATTACGAAATGTTGAGTGAACCAAAGTTGTTGTATGTAAAGATCCATGGTATCAATTAAAGTTTGCCATACATGAAATGACGCACCTTATACAATTTGATAGGTTGTACTAATAATTGAAGTGTACACCACTAACTAGACTTAGATGCTCAAATAAAAGCATACATACATACAATAACAACATTCCACTTTTAACTTATCCTCCACTGTAAATTCGAAAGTCCTCTCTCCAAATTATTAAAGTAGATAAAAATATAAAAAAGAAAGAAGAGAAGGATATTCAGATATCGGTACGTTGCTTGTTTGGTGCTCGGTAATGGTCTTGCTATTGGTAATGGTGGTGGTGGGGTTGTAGAGAATAGTTCTTTTTTTTTTTCTCTGAGTGGGGTGGTGGGCGTGAGAATGAACTTGAGTGGCCTAGCCACTATCAGGTTCTGATGAATCATTGCCATGGCAATATGACATGTAGTTTCAAAAGAAAACAAGAGGAAGTGGACCTTAATTTTCCTCCCTTTCTTTCTTTCTTTCTTTTGCCGCGTATGATCTTTTCGTGCCTTTCAAAGGGCCCCAAATTCTTTACCGAAAGCTATGGGATCCAGTTGTTGTGGCAGTTTTTTCAGTTGGGTTTTTCTTACCAATTATGTCTCTCGGTGTTAGATCGACTTTTCCCTTTTCGCATACGCACATTTTTCTTCTCAGTGGAACTTTTTGCGGGGCCTAAACACGATAATAATTATTCATCATATCCCTAATCGCAGCAATATTACATATCTATCGACACAAATTAGTTGGGGTTTCGTACTTGAGTTTCCTTTTATGACTTTTCCTCAACTCAAAAGGTGGACAAGAAAGAATGAATTTGCTAACCGGGGTTAGTGATTTATATTAAAATAATCACACATTTAAGTCTTTACAAAAAGTTTATTTGAAATTCATAAGCTTGATTATCTATTATACATAAATTTAAGCACTCCTTTTTGCAGCTGTACAACATTGAAATGGCTAAACCAATCCATCCAATTCAGGACATGAATCGATGAATTGCCTAACAAGAACTCAAAGTTTTACTGACATTGTGAGACAATTTGGGGTAGACTAGTATTCAAGCATGTCACATGTTCTGTCATATGTGGTGTCTAATCACATAACTTTTTTCCCAAGAGTTGGACATCATTAATCAAATTTGGTATTACGAGCATGTGATACATATTGTAGCTGAACGCAAGAAGCAGGCATGAGATATAAGATGCTCTAGAGAGAAATGGCTTAAGATTGACTTGGATGTCGACGAGACCTAAGTTTATTTCGTTATCAAATTAATTGAAACTCTTACATTTAGAACCTAAGACTAAATAATTCAATCTTAATGCAATTAACATAAATTGTAATATAGTAACAAATCACAAATAAATCTTGCCATGATTGATCAGGCTTGTTTGAACTGATTAATGCTTTATACCATTAATAAGGACAAAATAAACCTCCAAATTTTGGTTATGAAAAAAAATTCCTTATACTCCTTTCTTTTTCGGCATTATTCTACTAGATCTCATGCTCTCAAACTTTTTTGTATTTGAATAAGATCTTATTGCTTTATCATGAAGATGGATAAGCCAAGATTAGCAACCTTATTAACCGCGAGAAGTAGAATCTTTTATCTTCCACAATCATCTTTTCACTGTTGAAATCTTATGTATATATTCCAACTCTTACTAATTGAATTGTGCATCTTCTGGCTGTGCATCACTGCAGATACTTGATGCCTAAGAATTATTAAAAAGATTATTAATCCGCCGCATCAAGTCGGTGGCAATGATAAAAATTCGTCTCTGATAATTTATTGTCTTGAAGGTCTAAAAACTAAAAATCCGATCGAATATGCCATCATATCTCCATTAATATTACTTACTGTGATTTTTTAGGAAGAACAAGATGCTTAAATAGATTTTAAAACAGATGTTATGTGGCCTACGCCGACATTTATTAATTTGGCTCGTGTAAAACAAGAAAGGAACATTTTCTATAGGTGGACATTGCATCCCCCATTTGACCCGTATCTGTAAAGATATATCATTTATTTAATTAATATCTTCGGATGTAAAATTGACATACACAGGGCAAAAGTTATTTAAAATTAATAATTTTGTCAAAAATTGGGTCAACCTAAAATGTGACAAGTGCCGACGAGTCAGGCAACCAGTTCTACACTATACAGAAGATTGCGTGGCCATATCACAGCCTTTCTCTTTTCCAGAGGTGGCCACGGCCACAACCAATCGAATCCCACCAATTTCATGCACAGTTTCCCAGAAATAAGGGTGAAAGTAACACTAATTAATATATGTATACATATGAACTTGGTTGATTACAGGTAGGCATTCATCTTCAACTTGCACTAGCTGAGTAGTTATCCATCAATTGCATGAGACTCAAGCTTACATTTTCTAGGGTTTTGCTGTGAATATTGTGGCATGGAAAACGTAAGAGTTGTTGCAATGTGTACATGCATTAATTATTGGAGTTGTGTATGGTGACAGTGTATTATTGTCTGCTTACGTGGTGGCACACATGATGCTTATGTCATTGCATAGCGGGGCGAAAATAAAGTACAATGAAAAAACTATAATAGAGTAAAAATTATGAAGGTATTTTCCACATGCCTAACAAATAATGTAGTCAAATGTCGAAGATGCATGCATTGGTTGCTTAAAACAGGGCAATATATTTAAAGGCTATATAGTATTGATTATATATATTGTGTAATTGGACTAACAATAAGGAGAATAGGATTAGTCAATAGATTCTTGAATTTTTAACTCCAAAATAATACTGATGATTAATGAGATTCCTCCAATAATTGTTAATTGAGATGCAATATTTGTAAGAATAAAACTATGTAAACTTAAGGTACATATAATTTGAGTGAAATAGTTAAATTAATATTATTATTTAATAAAATTGATTGAATTAACAAAGAAAGATATGACAAAAATCAAAATCAAATGTGTCGAATAATCAACTATATAATTAAACAAATCTTTGTTTATAAAAAATATACCTAAAAATTATAACATAATTATATTTTGAAATAATAATTTTTTTCTATAAATTAAAGTTTGTAAAATATTTTTATTGACTAGCAGAATTAATATATATATATATTTCATTCATTTAATTTTTTTCATCAATATATTATGTATCATATTCTTTTGTATATGAAAATTTGATTATTCCATGGCAACTCCAACCTAATATTCAAGAATATTAAGGTAAATGTGATTCGTTTCATACTTGTTCATTAAACAATTCAGAAAAGAAACTAGTTCTGGAAACTTAAGCCCGTGAAAGATGCTTGCCGAAAGACAATTTCCTTAACGCTAAAGTTATTCTGAAAAACTTATTAAAAGTCCTTCTGTTTTTCCGGCATGAATAAATTTAAGATCTCACTAACCCACAAGCTTTGAAACCATAAACTTTAGTTTGCCTAACTCTCTCCTTTTTGACAATCTTCGTCTGCCCGATCTTTGAAAATCAACCTCTTCGTCACATGGGGGAAGATTGGTTAGCTTCAACGCATTTCCAAGCCCTCCGGTTTTGACCCATTTATGGTAAGCATTCTCGAATCAAATAACAAGTAAGAGATTAAACCATTTACTGTTATTAAGCGTAACGTGATGACCTTAGACGAATCTCATGCTTATGCTTCGCAAAAGAGGCTAAAAGTTATGACAGATTCAACATTTATGTTTGAATTCTATGGGATTCTCATTCAGAAGCTTGTTGCAGCTATCGTCCGAGTTCAATTCATATGCAAATTATAATACGTTAATTTCTTAATGATGCGAAGAAAAAGTAGAATAGAATACAAATAAAAAAACTTTACAGCAATGACTGATGGATTCCCTGGAAACTTCCACGTACCATCAATTTCTTTGTCTCTGACGGCATTTTTCAACATTCATAACATAATCATATGCGAAAAGAAATAAAGAGTCGACGAATGTAAGGTGTAATCGTATCTTTTCAGACAAAGGGAGCTTAGATTAATCATAAATTAATAGATTTTAAAAAGAGAAACATAACATGGAGATTTGCTACCTCACAAAAAAAGAAAGACATGCAGAAATGGCCAAGTATCGAAACCTAATGTAATGCAGACAAGAATGATTAATGTCAAATTTGCAAGACAAAGAAACGCTGCTGGTTTTCTTTTAAAACTACAAGAGGGTTAGGTTTTCGAGCTGCTTGTTTCTCCAAACTTTACAAGGGGCGGCGTAAAAGGTTCTATTCTTTTGGCCTGAATTTATGCCAATTTCCAGTGCATGCAAAGTCACAAGGGCAATTTTATTCTATGATATTCCAATAATATTAGGTTAAGTACTGTATGCTCATTGGTTGCTAAGGGGGACAATTATTGTATTCTTTTACTTTTGTTTTTCTTTTTAATCTTAAAATAGATGAAAATATATACCAACATACCTTGTAAAATTGATATGATTTTAGATAAATAATTAATCCTCAACTAAATTTTATTATACATTTTTTAAATTATTACTAATTACATTACACTGTCAACTTAAACTTTTTGTTTAGTCTTAACTTGTTGTGTAATAATTTAAAGAATGAATGCATGGTAATTTAAAAATTAAAAAATAAATAAAAATTATCAATTAAAAATATATATATTTTTTTATTATCCACTCAAACTGGAACAACCAAATATTCGCAGCAGTGATGTGTAAAATTAAAGTAGTCCTCCTTTATTTTCCTATTTACAACTTCGTGTAGGGCAACAATTATAAAGGCGTAAATAATTTAACATATAAACAATTGGTCCATACATTGATAGGACACATAATTAAAGAATTTTATTATTATTTTTTGTTTGAAAAAAAAGGGGGGGTGGGGGAGAAAATACAAGTATATTTGTTGGAGGATCAGAAGGCGTGGTCCCCCCATTGAAAAATATAGTATGTGGTCGAAAAGTACAGGTAGCCCAGAAAACGGGTGGTTGTTTCGTCCGTTTGTGAAACAAAATTTGTAAATTGACTAGACATTTCGCTCAAGTTGTCACCTGTAATTTCTGTGTAAGTGCGCGCGTGTGCGTGATTTTCACCTTTTTTCTCTCCTTATTAACCCCCCTCTATTTTCGCTTCACACTGCCACATATCATCAACAATTTCTCTCTCTCTCTCTCTCTCTGTTTTCCACTCTGTTCCTCAACCTGCTCAAACTTTCAGGTATTGCATAATCATTGTTTTGGTATTTTCTCTACTAATGAAAAGCTGGTTGAATGTTGTTAATGTATATGTATTTGTGCTTGATGTTTGGAATATCCATTATCTACTGCGCAGAGGTTTACAGGAAAAGAGCAAAATGACTAACCAAAATGTGGTGGCTTCCGATTGGAAATCAACTATTGGGGTCAAGATTACAGTTACCTTGTCCAACTCTTCTTTGTTTTCGCGGTCCGTGAACAAGGCGTTGCCTGCTCCTGGTGGTGGGTATATCACCGTATCTCGAAAGGTCTTGAGAAAACCAGCTGACACTACTGAAGGAGGAAACAAAACTAATGCATGGGTTGATTCGATGAGAGATTCTTCTCCTACTCGTGTCAAATCTTCAGCTTCTCTATCTGAAACTGAAGAGCAAACTTCTTGGATTGTAAGTATACATAAAGACTGTTCTATTCTGTTCTCGATTTCTTTTGAAATGATAATTTGTGTAACACTGCTAATCCTCATTATTTACGTTTCGAAAAGGCTCGTTATCCGTCAGCTTTGGAAAAATTTGAGGAGATAGTGAATACTTCAAAAGGGAAGAAGATCGTTATGTTTCTCGATTATGACGGAACTCTGGCGCCCATAGTTGAAGACCCGGATCGAGCCTTCATGACCAACGAGGTTTGTTATTGTTCTGTTAATAGATATAGCTCTGTAAAACTTTCTCTGCCATTCTCATATTTATTTACTAATACTTGTTTTTGTTTCCCTTTCCTTGAATGCTCTGTAACTACAGATGAGGGAAGCTGTAAGGGACGTTGCAAGATATTTCCCCACTGCTATAGTTACCGGGAGGTGCAGAGACAAGGTACATTCTTCCTTCTTTCTTAACGTACACGAAACTGTACACAACTCTATGCTGCTGTGATTTCTGATAACATTTTTGTTATTAATGTTCTTTTCTGCGACTAATTTTGCAGGTTTTTAGCTTTGTAAAACTAGCTGGGCTTTACTATGCAGGAAGCCATGGCATGGACATCGAGGGGCCATCCAAAAATCGTAAATACAAGAAGGTGAGAAAATTTACCTCCCTGATATAATTACTTTGATATTGTTAAATGATTAAAGAAATTGTTTTTAATAATTTCCAAACCTCGTATATTCAGGGTAATCAAGCACTTCTCTTCCAACCCGCCAGTGAATTCCTACCGATGATTGATGAGGTTTGTTTTCCTTTCCACCTCAAGCTGTAACAAATTAACAGAGACAGCAATAAACAATGCTTGGTTGCTTGCCTGCCTGTCTGCCCCACTGCCTAGAGGAAAAGATTTTTAAAATTTTGTATGTTTTCACATTTGCAGGTGTACAAAACCCTGTTAGAGAAAACAAAATCAATCCCAGGAGCCATAGTGGAAAACAACAAGTTTTGTCTCTCCGTACACTTTCGCTGTGTTGATGAAAACGTACAAACTCATCCCAACCGAACCCACTGGCAGTTCTTCATTTAATAACATTCTTTTTGTACTAATATTTATTAAAAAAAAAAATTGTTACGTATTTCAATCGCTAATATTGTTTGTTTCTGTTTGTTTTTCAGAGCTGGGCTGATTTAGCCGAGCAAGTAAAATTAGTACTCGATGAGTATCCGAAGCTGAAACTAACCCAAGGAAGAAAGGTATATACATATAAAAATAATGTTCCTTAATTTATCAAAATTTTACGTGTTAACTATGTGACTAAGCTGGATGTTTGTTGATTCAACCAGGTATTAGAGATCCGTCCAACTATCAAATGGGACAAGGGCAAAGCTCTTGAATTCTTGCTAGAGGCTCTAGGTGAGCACTTTTTGTTTGTATATATTTTGTTTACAGTGGCTGGTTTTCATGGAGTAAATAATTACTAACATTTGTTTGTTAATTTGTGATCTTACAGGATATGCCAATTCTAAAGATGTTCTACCAGTCTACATCGGAGATGATCGAACGGATGAGGATGCGTTCAAGGTATATATTATATCTAATATTGATTCTTTAATTAATTAATTAATTAATTGCTGGTTTTCTTTTTAATCAATAATTAAATCCAAATTTTTAACTTATTTTTGTGTGATGACTAGGTCTTGCGCAATAGAGGACAAGGGTTTGGCGTCCTAGTTTCTAAAGTTGCAAAGGAAACACATGCTGCTTATTCTCTTCAAGAACCGTCAGAGGTAGATAGCTTACAGCTATTTCTGTTGTTTCCTTAGACTTTATTGCGTGTTAGGGTTCTTACTCGTATTTTTTCCTACAGGTCAAAGACTTTTTGCGGCGTTTGGTGCAGTGGAAACGAATGTCTTAAGGGCAACGATATTAATTTCTTTGTAAAGATAGAGAAGAAATGTGATGATCCAATCCAACCCATCCCCCAAAAATTGGTTATAGGGTGCGGATATGGGTTTATGTAATTTTCTTGTTCAGCGATCGATTTTCAAAATATAAATATGAAAAAAGAAATTTCTGCAGTCTCCCTTTCTCCGTTTCCTCTTCTCTACGTGCATGTTTTTCTTTCGATATTTTTCTGATGTAGGAAGAAGAAGAAGATCATGATGATGATGATTCAGAGTGAGGAAATATTTGATGAAATTTCATAATCATGAAAGCATTAGTCCCACGTTCACAACTCTCAATTTTGTCTGTGAATTCGACTTGTCATGCAACTGGCCCAGGCTGATACTGATTTTTGTTGAAGATAGTCAAACTAAATTAATTTTAATCCAAAATACATCAATTAAAGTATTTAGTAAATATTATTTTTATCTAACAACTAATAAATTATTACAGCATTTTATGATAATCATAAATCACAAGTTATAACATATCAATTTCAAATATTACCTTAATTATTTAGCACTACACTTTTTTAAAACACATAACAATAGAGTCCTTAATTCATAAGTTAGGTATTTGACATAGGCACATGTTTTGGGCATCCCAGAAATTGTAACCCGACAACTCCTAAAGTTTCTTAACTAGTTTTTCCTCCTCTGGGGGACCATGTTATTTTGTGCACTTGGTGTTTTAAGGGTTATCTTGAAAAGAATAGTATGGGAGAGCTGGCTGCAGGGTTTTCTCTCTGTGTGTGTGTGTGTGTGTATTTTTATCACCACCAAGAATATGAAGCAATGAAATTTCAGTGTGAATTCTTGAACTAAGTGTATCGCCATGCCTTGCGTCCACACTAGTTTGCACTGTATGTTTGTTAAAAACCCAAAATAATGCAGAGAGATTGAGAGAAAAAGAGCATCTATAACAGTTGTAAAGATACCTAGAAAGTCAGGCAGCGTGGATCTCATGCATGGGACATTCAAATACATATAGTATATTAAGGTAATTAATTTTATTAATTATAGAAACCCAATGCATTCATCCTTGGATAATGAGAGCCATATATACAATTACTTTTGACCATATTCGATTATTTTTATATTACTGCTAAGTAAAATTTGCATAGTAATTGGTGCATGATGTTTACACTCAACTAACTCTACCTGTAGCCGTGCTTATTTTTTTATTTATATATATGTATACATACACACACACATATAATGATTTCGTGAAAGTGAAAACTGGAAGAATTGATGTCAATTATTCATGTGAATGCGCACATTCTGGCAAGCATATACAAATTCATGTACTCGAAATATGTATGTGTGAACAATGAAAAGTCTTATCCTGGTAATTTGCTGTAGAATATTGCACATATTGTACTGACTGGATTGTTTAGCTACATATAATGCATGGGGTCCTTTGTCTATAAATTTCACAGTTTGTTGACATTATGAGAACATGATATCAGAAGTTAATCACATTTATAGTAAACAGCTTGTCAATGTTTTCATATCTAAAACGTTCAGATTCAAAGTCAGCTAATTGTTGAAAATAACATTTTGTATCAGAATAAGATGTTCTGAGTCTGATGTTCCTTGTTTTAAATAAAAATTAATTAGACTCCCGTAAAACCTAATTCCTAGCCTTGGTCTCTGACAATAAATTAATTAACAAAAATAATACTGATTTAATTAAATAAACAATAATTAACTTAGCAACGATGAGAGAGAGAGCAAGTTGGCAATGTTAATCATAATATTAAAAAAAAAATTAGTTGAAACAGTATTATCACGTTAATATAGTTAATATAATTAGACCATCTAAATAATAAAGAGAGAGATTATTTATTAGTGATAAATAAAAAAAATTAAAAGTAAATTTTACTTTTAATTAATGTGATAAAAATAACTTTTGATTTTTTTTTATTTAATATTAGTAAATAAATTTATTTTTTTATTAATTAAATTATTTTATTATATCATTTATGCTAACACTATTCTACTTAAAATTTTTTTCAATATTAATTATAATGGTTTTAATTAGTAAAGACATGAAATCATGGTTGAAACCTGATACAGGTGATCTTGTAAAGGTACAAGGGGATAGACTTGTTGTAAGTTGACAAGATCTTTGAAATCAAGGCCATTGCTTACAAACAGAAACAAAACCCTAAACCATTGGGCACTTAGATTTTAGAGAGCCCACAAAACCAGACTCCAAAAGCTTTAAAGGAATCTAAAAGTTGTATTTAAATGGATCTAAAATTTCTATTTTAATGGTTATTTTCAGAGAGTTAGGTGGTGAAAAGGAAACCCACTACACAACTTAGCATGACTAGCTATCGAAATGAAGGGAATCCATAGTTATTGAATGTGGAGTTGGAATCCACTTTAAAATCCAAAGATTTGAAGAAAAAGACATGGATATTTTACTGGGGACACCCAACATGCTTCCAAGCCATGAAACACACTGATCTGGCTCTTTTTATACCTGTAAAGAAATTTTGAAACTCGATTCACCCCATATCATTGTTGCCTTAACCTGAAATTAATTAACAAAACTAAACTACTTACAAACCTCCAATTATTGGTGGAAAAAAGGGACACTTCCCCATAACAACCAACTATACCTCACTAAGTGATCGCATTAATTTATTTTTATGCAAAAGTTTATAAAAAACCTGTTAGATCTTCTGTATAAAGTGGGTTCTCGAGGTTTAATTTATTCAATTTTTGGTTGAACCTATCCTGCTCCCAACAAACCATATATGCTTAAGGACATTAAATAATGATATTAAGAGTTTACAGCTTCAACCCATGATGTGGAACAGTGCACACCGTTGCTTATGTATTGTTTATTATGAGATTATTGCAAAGTACTCGAAGCTTTGATAAATAACCAATTAACTAATGAACTCTTGGTGTTTGATTTGTTTTTGCTCTCTAGAGAGATGCTCCTGACGCATTTCTTTGCCATGGAGATACTTAATCTTAAAACGTGTCACTGTAAGCCAATGGTCCCCGCATAGAGGGTCGAGAATAGAGCTGTTTTTTTCTCAGGAAAATTGATATAATTTTTTGCGAAGAAGTTGGTACAGTGTTTGTAGTGCTGTGTTTAATTAACTTTGGATAATTTGATTCCCATGTGATCCAGATGACCTTGTTTCAGGGAGCAGATTTATGAGGTGTTTCATGTGCTGTATATAAAAGATTGTTTGCTTGGATCGTACTCAAAATCATATTATTGGTGTAAAAGATAATACTGACACGCAGGAGAGAACAAATCACCATAGCATTTGCAGCTGCTAGCGCATTAATATTGAACCAATGTGATAGACAGCCGTAAGATTATATATATGATCATTCATGAATCATATATGGTTATATAATATGACTGTATGGCTAGGCTGGCGCGAAGACAGCTTACAATTTAAAAAAGCATTAGGTTTTGAGCTTCGAATCCTTGAAATAAGAGGCATACTTAAATGTTAACGGCGATTGATCCAAATCAGCTTTGCATATTTTAGTTATAGTTTCAAATTAATTAAGCAGTTGGGTCCATGTGTCACCACACTCTTCATTGTTTTCTTCCGATCGATTGTCTCTAGAAGAAGGCTCTCTCTTTTAGTCTAATAATTTTACACGCAACAAAATATCATATATTAACGACTATCACATGTGAATAATGGTATTGAAATATTATAGCAAATAATAGTAGATATGTAAATTTAAATGGAAAGTTTGTTTAATCGTTCTTATGATCACCCGTATCAACAATCTTAGTTTTTTTTTTATCCAAATATTAGTCCGGGCTTTGATCGTTGTTGTGATCACACTTCTCAGTTATTACTTAATGCATATTTTAAAAATACTAACAGTTCTATTGCAAGTGCACTTCCATTTCGATTTTCCAGGTAAAGCCCTCCCTCTATCCTTAATGTTTTCTAATCATTAAGCTTAAATTTTATAGGCTTCTTTGAAAAGTAAGGAGTCTTGCCGATGTTTTTTTGGAGAAATGAATATGCCTGCACATGACTAGTTATTCTCACTCATCACCATCAAAAAGACGCGTAATATATTTTCCACGTTGCGAAAATAACACATGCCCACTTTGGCTTCATCGAAAAACAAATCTTTCGTGAGGTAGAAATAATTTGTTTTCCTGTATAAAGACTGGCTAAACTTAATGGCGCAGATTCGCAATCAAGTGAGACAATTCGTCGTATAGTTATTCCAGCAAATAGAGGTAACCTATCCAAGTATGACACATAGCAATTATGATACTGTCAACATGTTAACCTGTTCAATAACTGGGCATAAAACCTGCCCCATGAATCTAAAAAAATAATAAGGCTAAAAGCAACTGGGAGAGAGCAAGCCCATCAGCCAATATGGGAATAACCACTGATCTGGCGTTAGGTTATTTGTTCGTGATTTGGACTAAACAAATCCAAATTAGAATACCTGCAGTGGAATGCATGAGTGTTTTGAGTCTCTCGGTTGGTTAATCAATAGAAATTAATGTAGGAGAATTGAGAATGGTGGAATCATCAGATATTAAACAATTAAAACTTTGGATTAAGATAGCTTTTTACAGCAAGCTTAGATACTCTCAGGGTAGGAGAAAGGTGTGGTCCCAATTTGTGATGCTAACGCCCTATAATACCTCCACTATGCAAGGATATTTAATTGCCAAATTACAGGAAAATATATGCAAGAAAATGCAGCAGGTAATCATTCTCGGTATTTTCGATAAATTAAGCTCTTGTATAATAAGATGGTTAAAAAAAAAATGATCAGCTAGCCATATGCATAATATATATACATTTAAGTTACAACTGTCATTCAAATCTAATTCAAAATGTGAATGTGGGAGTCGCCTCCACCAAAAGTATTCCAAATTTTGTTGCATGTAGCAGAGAAAAGATTGGAGCATATTGGTGGCTTCAAGCAAATGGACAGTTGCTTTTCAATTTAAAATGAAATTTGATGGGCGCAACTTGAAACTCACAATTGTAACTTCAATTTTTTTGGAAAATTTGAAGGTAGCTTGTAATTGAAAGACGAAGAGGCTGCTATTGATTGGTTATCAATTAGATTTCTGCCCCTATAGCATGCTTGCTTTATATTTCTATCCCACTCAATTTCGCTTAGGTTAATATTAAAAACTCTATTTAAGTGTATTTTCTAAGTACTTAAGAGAGAAAGAGAGTTCTGCACTTGTTCCTCTTTGTATTTAAGAAGAAGTTTCAATCTCATTTTTCATAGTAAATTCTTTTTATCATTATCTGTAATTTTTACCTTAAATAATTTGAAAGTTTTTCATATAAATTTCTATTATGTTTATTTCACCTTTATTATTTATTGATATTATATAGTAAGCAAAGTCATAAGGGAAAGTTAAGTTTCTTATTTATATAATATATTTATTATTGTAATTATATAGTAGGCACAGTCACTTAAATATTCTAAAAAATTAAGATTTTTATTTACATAACATATTTATGATTGTAATTGTATGGTAGTCAAAACAACTTAATTATAGAAGGTTAAAACTCCTATATTTATAACAATTATTTCTAAATTTCACTTAAAACTATAGATAAAATTCTTTAAGTATTTTAACAAGTGATATCAGGGCTCCAAGTTATTATGACTCATACATGAAGATACTATTCAAGTATGTGGTACTATTTATATGTATATGAAATAGCAGAAGTTAGTTTGAGTTAATTGAGATTATAGTTGTAAATTTTGAAATTTGAAAGTTAAACAAAAGTAATTTCTTGTTGTAGAAGATGAATAAAAGATAATTAAGAGAAAATATAAATGCTTGATAACTATTAAATAAAGACCAACAAATGTCACAGATGATAAATAGATTAAAATTAATGAAGATGCAATGTCTAATCTCTACTTAGAATTAGCTAACGAGATATTATCAACCATTGAAGAGAATAAGACAACTAAGTATATATAGAGCTCTCTCACAAATTTGTATGAGGTAAAATCACTTTACAATAAAATTTTTCTCAAAAACAGACTCTATACTCTTCGAATGTCAAAATCAATTATTACAACGAAGCACATCAACACCCTAAAATGTCTATTTTCTCAACTCACATCATTAAGTTATAAAATAAAGAAAAACAAACGTTCAAAATTTATACTTCAAAGTTTAATAGACTCATATGATCAATTCATCATTAATTTAACAACTCAAGGTATCTATTCTGACAACATAATTTTTGACAATATAGCAGTAATTTTATTAAAAGAAGAAAACATGCTTAAAAATAAGGATAATAAGTTACTGAGTTTGCAATAAATAGAAACTTTATCGATGATGAGAAGGATATTGACAGAACATGATTCTAGTAGAAGTCAAAATCATAATAGATTAAAATCAAGAAGTAAGAAGAAAGTTAGATCCTATATTTGTGGTAAGGTCAAGCACTTGAACAAAAAGTGTTGAAAAAATAATAAGAATGTAGAGACAATACAAGCTCTAAAAAAAATGTGTCAAGTACCTCTAAAATTGGAGAAATCTTATATAGCAAGGCAATAACAATCATTGAAAGCAAAAAGAATTCCGTTGATCTTTGGCTTATAGATTCAACAATAACATAGCATATGACCTTTTACAAAAAATGGTTCCATTAATATAAACCTATCTTTAGAAGCTCTGTGTTCATGAAAAACAATCATGTTTTGGAGACTATTGGTATTGGGGCTATCAAAATAAAAGTGCACAATGGTATGACTTGTATCATCTAGGAGATACGATATATGAAGGATCTTAAGAAGAATTTATTATCTCTAGATTGGATGAAATTGGGTATAAAACCCAGACTCAAAATGATATTATAAAGATAGCAAAAGGCATACTTGTGGTCATTGTTATGAAACAATTTTTACTTCTGGAAGTAACAATAGTCATATAATTATGTAGTAAAACTTTCGAAGAATCAAAACTAAAATTATACAAATTTTAAAATTTTTAAAACAAAATAATAAAGGATATAGGAAATATACCCCAATTTGTAAATCCAAAAAAGTAAACTGTTTTAGTTGAATCTAAGTGTATCTACTCGTTAGTTTGTTGATGATATTTTCTATTTATGTATTAAAAGACTTGAATAAAGATGTAATACTATAATTACTAACTTCAACAAGCCTTGAATAATTTTTCTATACATAGAAAAATATTTCTTACTATTAAAAAGTAAGAAAACACAAGAGAAAACAAATTTTCTCTTTTTCTTCCTTCTTTTCTTTTTCTTTCTCTTTTCTTTAAAATTGATAAGGAAAATTTTCTCTACACTACACGAAAAATTGGTTGAATTTGTTCATATTTTCCTCTCTTAAAATTTCATTTTTATTTATATATAACACATGTATCATGTACATTAATGAATGAATGTGTAACAACCATTCATTGGTGGATTTAAAAATCAATAAAACTAAATTAATAAAATAAAGTTTTAATTTTATCCCTTTACTTAACAGTTAAGAAATAAGTAATATTAAATATAAAATAAAAAAATAGTTGTTAAAATCTTGACCCTTGAATTCCATCATTATAGATAAATAATAATAAAATTTTGACACTTGACCACTTTTTATGATGCCACTTATCAAATAAGTATTAATTAAATATTTTAAAAATATTTAATTTATAATTATTAGGTGTCACTATTCACACCCATGATTTACATCATTATGGATAAGCACGAGGAAGATCTTGACACTGAGCAACATCTCATGGTGCCATTTGTCAAGTAAGGATATGTTTGATTGTGTTACTTGACAACATCTCATGGTGCCAGTTATCAATCAATGATATATTTGATTTTAAACAATATTTATATTAATTTTCTATATATACATAAATCAAACAGTATTTTTATCAGTTTTCTATATATCCATAGATCATATTTATGGTATTAATTTTTCACCAAGCGTGGCTAACCAAGTACTAGATATACATGTGAACGATGTGTTTCAGTATAGTAGGCAACCATGATGCCTCAAGTCAAAGGATTAATGATACACTAGTACAGTTATGTAACAAATCATTGATTGTGGATAATCGCCCATATAATTCATTATGTTTAGTCACATACACTAATACGTTCTTTAATGCATTACTCATATTTATATCTTGTGACATGAGACTCGTCATCCAACTACTAGCATCATATACTAATCAATGGCAACAACAAAACATGCCAGTCATGCACTGTCATTATTCCTAATGACATCACGTCAATCAAAAATATATTTGGATGTACTTAAATCAGAGACTCTATACTCATATTTATAATCTTTTACAAATAAAGTATTGACACATAATACATCACGTGATCTCATTTTGCATATAACATAAAGTAAAGAATAATAATTGAATAAATACAAAATAAAATAATTATCATTTTATTAATTATAAATATCTTTACAAGTAAATATAAAAGTATATATATATATATATACACAAAAGAATGATATCTCTAATACTATTGTAAGTAAACTAGTACATATATGTAGCAAAAAATACATAAAAATAAATAATTTATTTTTCAATATCTATGCAATAAATTCTAGTATTATCATATGTATAAAATTCAATGCAGTAAATACATACAAACCTTTAGTTAGACGATTTTGTCAAACCATGAACACAAATTGATTACCTCTACATCTCTATGGTATCTACACGATCAAGAATTTAACTCGAAATGCTAACTCTTATAATTTAAGTATGTAATATTTTATAATTCTTCTTTTCTCAAAAATAAGGAGGTAAAAATAAACTCTTAATACACCTTTAAGATACAAATATCACATATTTATATTATTATTTTAAGTTTTTAATTTTGATTTGAACGATTTGGTTGGGTTTTCATATAAAACTCTATTTATTTAGAAAAGTAAACACTAATAAAATTTAGTCCAATATTTACATAATAGGCTAAGTCAAAATCAATACTGAAATAATTAAATGAATTCTAAACACATTTAGAATTCTTCATATATATATATATATATATATACATTATCTTTTATTTTAATATATGATCCAATAGATTCTCATAACATTGGTAATAATAGTAAAATTTAATTTTAATATTATAAATAATAAGTAGTGTCTAACAATACATTATAACTATTTAAATAATAAGAATATCAGTAGTTTAACATTACTCTATCTATGACCAATGTTACCTGTATAATTTAATCCCCTTATTTTAAATATTTTAATTGAATACGAGATATAAAATGTGTATTTTTTGTATGATTCAATTTTATATTTTTTTAATATTTTAAGTAGACTTATTCTATCAAATGAAATCAATATTATAAATTGATTTATTTGAATATGGTAATGTATTTTTAAAGTCTTACTCAATCAAAAAATCTAAAATATCACTCATATTATATAAAAGGAATAAATCATATTTTGATCATACATATCTCTCTACACGAGTTATGACATTTTTTTTTTTTATAATTTACCTCGTTATAGATGATATTTAAAAATATCAAAAAACGTCATTTTCTATATTAGAAACTATAATGATCTTAAGTTTAAAGATTACATACACCATTGTTACTATAAGAATCACTTATGACACTCATATAATGATTCACTCATAAGTGATTCACATAACGTTCTCATAATGAGTCGATCTAGTATATTAGTTCATTAACTTATACTAATATCATAATACACATATGTTATTATCGTCATTATATATACTAATCTTTATGTATTATTGTTACCTTATTCATAATAATATTTGACTAAGAACATTTAAAAATAGTGTCCAACTAATTGAACTTACTATTCTAAAGACATTATTATATTTATTAAATAAGTAAATATGTAATAATGAAATAATCAAATGATACATATAAATTAAAAAATATCATGATAAAATATACTAAATATCTAAAAATACTATTAAATTTAGGGTATGCATCAATAATAATAGTACGATTAGTTCTAAGACATATTTCTAACAATCATAAAAGTGAATAAAGTAACTGTAAACTTATATATGCTATAAGGAAAAATACTGTAAGAAATAAAGACATCAATTGCATATACAAACTTCTGAGAAGTATCAACAATAATATGGCATTAAAAGCTTGGACATATATTAAAATGAGATTTAAAATTTCTTAGAACAAAACTATTTTCTAACCTTAAAATGGTGTCTTTTCCATTTTGTTAGTAGTGGATTATTATTAAGTAGCATAAATTGAAATTCATCATATCTACTTTTAGAAGCAAAGACATGTTAGAGCCAATTCATTCAGATATTTAGAAAGTATCATTATGTCCTTAAAAGGAACAAAGTACTTTATGTTTTTTATTAATAATTATTCTAAGAGATGTTAGGTATATCTTATAAAAGAAAAAAAGATAGATGTGTTTAAAGTTTTCAAAGCATGCAAAGTGTGGATAAAACTTAAATCTAAAAAAAGTATTAAGTGTTTTAGGATGGATAATGGAAGAGAATTCATCAACGATACATTTGATACATGTTGTCAATGAAAAGATATTAAAACTTAGTTTACACACTTCCTAGTAGAACATAGTGGCAAAATACTTTACTAGAATAGACAAAGGCAACGTTGGAAACTATAAAATTTTTTTAAATCATATTAGGCAAAAGTAGTCAACACTACCAATTATCTAATAAATTGATCACCATTAATGACAATTAAGTTTAATACACCAATGGAGATATAAACTTGCAAATTAGTTGATTACTCTAACCTCCATACATTTGGAAGCCCTTTGTATGTGAAGTAAAATTCTCAAAAAATAACAAAATTGAATCTAAAATTCAAAAAATGTATAATCTAGGAATATACTAATGGAGTAAAGGGGTATCACTTAGTAAAGATGTTATATTTACAGAAAAGTTAATTTATTATGGCATACACTCCCCAATAAAAAAAAGTGGCAAAATAACCTTATTAGAAAAAATAAAGGTATTGTTGAAAACTATAAAATTATCCAAGTTATATTGGGTAGAAGTAGTCAATACTGCTTATTATATGATAATTAGTTACCATTAATAGCAATTGAGTTCAATACACCAATGGAGATATAGACTTACAAACTAACTAATTACACTAGCCTCTATACAATTGAAAGTCTTTTTATCCAAAATTCAAAAAATATATATTTTATTAATTTGCTAATGGAGTAAAAGTTATCACTTATGAGACCCTACTACCCATAAGCTTTTCATCAATAAAGATGTTATATTTATAAAAAAAAAAAAATATTAATTACAGAAAAAAAAAAAAAAAAAGCAATAATAACACTAAAGGGTAGGAACCAAAGATTATTAAAATTCAGATGAAAGAAGAATCAAAAAATAATGATTTTTTTGAAGTAATACTATAACATGAAAAAGAATTAGTTAAATTTATAATTATAGAAGTTTGACAATCAACTTATAAGAGAAGAATGCTATTTTGGCAATCAAATACATTATGAAATGCAATATTGCATATTATCTTTTAATAAATGATGGAAAGCTAACAACTTTTCAAGAGCAAATGAATAGTTCAGATATGTCTCTATGGATATCAGCAATGTAAAAAGATATTGAAGCTTATTATAACAACATCAATTAGCATTTTATACTCTTACCTCAGAGAAAAAAAGATTATTCGATATAAATGGGTCTACAAGATCAAATAAAATACCAATAATCAAGTCAAGTGGTATCATGCAAGATTAATGGTTAAAAAAGTAAGCTAAAAAAGAAAAAATAAAGGCATTAACTTTAATGAGATATTTTCACTTATTATACAACTCACTACAATTAAAGTAGTTTTAACTATGTGTATTATATTTGACCTATATTTAAACTAGATAGCAATGAAAACTGTATTTTTTCATAGAAAACTAGAAAAAAAAATTTATATCTCCAACATAGGGCTTTACTAAAAAAGAAAAGAAAACTTGATTTACATATTAACAAATTTATGTACGATCTTAAATAGGTGTTGAGATATTAGTACAAGAGATTTGATTGTTTTATCACCAGTCTTGCATACAATATATTAAATTTAAACTATTATGTATATTTTAAAAGTTTTAGTGATAATGATTTTACCATTTTGTTGATTATATATGAATGACATATTAGCAGTAGATCCTAACAAAGATCAAGTTTAAAAATTGAAGTACAATTAGTTAAAAAGTTTAATATAAGGGATTTAAGACCAATAAATAAGATTTTAGAGATACATATTCACCGAGGTACAAAAGAAAAAAAATTTAGCTATTCCAAAAAAAATATTTTAAAAAAATCTTGTAATACTTCAATATGTAAGATTGTAAACTAATTTCTATTCATCTTCCCATAAATTATAAATTATTCTCAGTCATGTATCTTAACAATAAAATAAGGAGGATGAAAATGTTTTAAGTATCATATGCATCGGCAGTGGAAAGCTTAATATTTGTCATGATATGTACAACATCAAACATTACACAAGAAGTGGCAATAATTAATCGATTTATAGCAAATCTTAGCAAAGAACATTGAAATACTGTAAAGGGAATCTTGAGATATGTTAAAAAGACCTCAAATGCTATATTATGTAATGGAAGATTAGAGTTTATTGTCAAAAGCTACATTAACTTAGATTATACAAGTAACCTTGTTAAAAGGAAATCTATTACTAATTATGTATTTATATTTGCAAGATGAGTAATAAGTTAGGTTTTAAAGTTGTGAATAGTGGTAGCATTATCTATAATAGAAGGAAAATACATAGTAGCTACACAAGCATGCAAAGAAGCAATTTGAATCAAAAAGGTTGTAAAGGAACTTAAGCACAAATAAGAAAAAATCATTTTATTTTTTGATAGTTAGAGTGCTTTGCAAACCATAAAGAATTCAACTTTTTATTTTAAGGCAAAACACAAAAGTGTTCAATATCATTTTATACGAGTAAGTGATAGAGGATGGAAATGTAAACATGCAAAAAATAACACTAAGGTTAACTTAGTAGATGTTTTAACTAAGTTAACACTTATAAGTTTGAATGGTACCAATCCTCTTCTAACCTAGTAGAGATGCTTGCAGTATTGAATGGTAAGGTAAAAAAAATAATGTAAAGACATAGTATTTATCAATCAAGTCTCTAAATGGAAGAATGTTACATGTGGTTGGGTAGAGATTGGAGCATGTTGGCAAGTTCAAATAAGTAAAGGGTGGCTTTTCAATTTAAAATGAAATTTAATGGGCGACAACTTTAAAATTCGTAATTGCAACTTTAATTTAATTAGAAATAAGGAGGCAACTTGTGATTGGAAAGCAAATATGTTATTGATTAGTTGTCAATTCAGTTTTTACCCTTGTAAAAGGTAATATACTCACTACATTTTTTAGTACCACTTAATCCTTCTTCATCCCATAACTATTTAAGCTCTCTCATTGTAATATCAAAATTTCTATTTGAATATATTTTCTAAATGCTAGAGAAAGTGTGTGTTCTAAAATTATTCTCTCCTATTTAGGAATAAGTTATAATCTTATTTTTCATATTGAATTCTTCTAATCTTGTCTGTAATTTCTACCGCAAATAATTTGGCAATTTCTCACATAATACTTATGCTATTTGTTTTCATCCTTATTATTTATTATTATTATATGGTAGGTAAAACCACTTAAAAATGATAAAAGGTTAAATTTTTTATTTATATAACATTTTTTATTGTTATAATAATATAATAGATTTTGTTATTAAAATCTAGTGAAAAACTAAACCTCTTACTTACATAATAAATTTATTATTATGATTGAATGGTAAACAAAATCTCCTAATTTCTAACAAAATTTACAATGTACTTATCTACAATCTTATGGAGAAGATCAAAAGATAATTAATTATGTACATATTGGGAATAAAGCCTAGAAAAATAATAATAATAAAATATATAACTCAGTTAAAAATGAAAAATTAAAGATAAAATAATTAATTGTTCGAATGCTAGTCATTAGGAGCAACACTGGTATAAATGTAAAATCTAATTATATAATGGGACTATCAAGGTTCAAATCAAAAGATAAAAAATAACAAAAACCAATGAAAAAAAAAGGCCTATTAAGACTTTTTAGGTTGGCTCATTTATAATTAAAATATTTGTTACAAACAAGTCAAAGATAGTTAAATCAAGAGAAATTATATTTTCTAAAAGTTTTATGCCTAATCAGTACTTAAATAGATATTTGTGTTTTCCAAAAGAGTTCCAAAAGCTCAATGCTTGACTAATGTTTAACTAGTGCTCGAGTGGCCAGAACTAAAAAGCTAGCACACCTGCTTAGTACTTAATCGATGCTTCAATTAAGAAAATAGTACCTACAATGAATAGTACACATAAACAATGATACATATGTGGTACTTGTGAGTAGTGATAGGTGAATAATAGCTTGTGAACAATATATAGACAATGTCTTGCTGCCAAGTCAACACCAACATAGCACTCAAGCATGAATAATGATGTGTAAACAGTAATGTATGAATAGTAATTATATATATATATATACAAGTTTTTAGAGAAGTTTAATCTAGTTAGTGTAATAGCCGCTTTATATTTTTGGGGTTTTCTTAAGTAGAGAAAACATCTCTGCATGCATGAAAGTTTTTTGTTTTTTGATTTATTTGTGAAAGAAAATGAAATATTCCAAGCAAATAAGATTTACTTAATTATTTATCTTGATAGCCATTCATTATATTTTCATAACTAAATTCAACTTAGAAGCTTTCAAAATTCTCATTGTTATTAGTAGTTAAAAATTTTAGCCTTATAAATATGTCATTCAAGGATTGAAAAAATAAAATTTTAGAGTTTTAAAGACAAAATTACTCAAAGTGGGTTATTTAAAATTGGGTTACAAGAATTTTTGTGAGAAATTAATGTATATAAATTCTTCTCTCTAATTTATTTTTGCTTATTGCTTTGGAATTTGTTTTGGTTATGGTTTTGTGTTATTAAATTGTTTGAGATTTATTAATATAGAGTAAATGAGTTTTAACATATTTTAATTTGTTGATAATTTAAGTCTTTCGATATGTCAAATACTTTTCATCTTTTTAAGATATTCGAAGGTTTAATTATAGTAATTTTTGGGCCAAACAAATAGTTCAAGAATGAAATTATCACAACTTCTACACATTGCTAATCCTTTATTTATCTATAGGTTTCGGTTTTGCAATATTTAGAAAGGATGCTAATTCCTTTTGCCAATCTATCCACAACATAAAATGCATGAACCTCAACAAGAAGTTTCAATGTTTTCTAGAATTCAAAAGGCTAACTTTCATCATAGCAAGCACATATGTTTAGAGACAAACAGACATGCACGTGCTTTTCATCCTTGGCCATGCATATCTTATGTTGAATTTCCTTATTTAATTTATTTCTTGAATCCTTTAAACTATTTTATGATTTTGGTAGAAAGTTAGATAATTTCCATAAGCAATGTCTTGTTTTTCCTAGAAGACATAGAAGCAATACAACCTTCCTTCTTTTTACTATTTTATGATCATGTTTAAGATGGCATGCCATGAGTAATGCATTTATAGGTGTAGGGACACAATATATTAGTTCTTTAAAGATTCAAACTATGTTGGTGCTAGCTCAAAACGCCAGCTAATCATTTTGAACAAAAAGTTAATGTTGATAAGGATTAAGGTTATGGTTTGTCCATAGTGTAAATGAGATCTACTCCACCATGGAAAGATGGGAGTGGCCAAGAGGAAAGGAGAGAAAGGGTGGTGTTTGTGTAGTTAAATAGTAAAAATGTCTTTGCTTGAGATGAAATAGAAAAGAAAGCCTGAGAGAGACGAAGGAAGTTGACTTTTGACTTTCAAAAAACAAATGAGAACTAAAAATTTAAGATTAAGATTATCTTCTAGTTTCTGTTATCTTTAACTTTTAAAATATTAACACGTGACTAATTAATAATGAATGATTTGTATTAAATTTTAATAAATTTTATAAATTAATTTTATAGTTTATGATATAAAATAAAAAGATAAAAAAATAATTTAAACTATTTATTATTAATTAAGCCATATGTTAACATCTACTTAATAGGATTGCTTAATAGGATCTGATCCCAAGATTTAAGAGCATTTTTATTGACTGTTTACTTGGTCAACTTCACACATTAATGTACTTTATTACTTCAGGAGAGAAATTTTTATTTAAAAGAAAAAGAAAAAATATAAGAGGCAAAAAGAATTCGTAAATCATAAATTATTTGCATGAAACATATTGGATTTGCATGCCAACAAATGGACTTATTTACTTTGCTAAACTTGAGCACTTTTTCAATGGATCTGAAATTTACATAGCATTGGACTTTAAACTTGGAGGTTAAGGCTTAAACAATCCAAGACCAAGAGGATGAACACACCATTTTTTTTTTTCCAATATAATTTCTATTAAACAAAAAGTTCCATCAACAAAAGATACAATAAGAGATCACAAGTAAAAAAACTAACAATAATATTACAAGTATAATAGAAAAAACTTAATGATACTTGATAACAAATAAATCAAATAAATTAAGAATAATTCAATTTCAAATTGGTTGCAAAGTAACAAAATATTTAGGATATCACTACTTGACAATTAAATCAATATATAGGAAACACCAAATTACTAATAACTCTTAATTTGTAATAATACTTTGATTTTTATTTTTAAATTTTAAAGCAAATGGCATGCCTGTTTTGACAATATCCTTTATTTAATGGAATTAACAATCTTATTAACAAATAAAATGAATTACTATCCATTAATTTTGTACTTAGTAGTTTAAACAAACAACCCATTAGTTAAATTATACCAAAAAGAAAAAGGAAAATCCCTCATTGACATTGCATCAACCCAATATTCCTTTCCATGGCTAGAGTAGAAACATATATGCATTATTCCTATTTATATAAAATCCCAATACTTATAGTAATATCCAACAATATTAAGAAAATTAAACTTTAATTATTATTATTGAGTTGAAACTAACTCTAATAGTAGTTTGCTACTTATTACAAACAAAAAAGTTAAAATAGTAACACAAATTTTGAAACAATCAACATAAATTTTAAAATATATAAAATAAATGATAAATAGTTCTTAAAGTATGAAAGAAAAACTTGAAACATAATAACATAAAACTTGAAACATGTACTGATCAGTACTTAAAATATTAACAAAAAACTTAAAATATCAACACAAAAGCTTAAAAAAAAAAAAAGAATATAACATTACAAGTATGTATCATAAATAATCCATTATCACAATATTTTTTATTAATTTAAACAACAAATTAATTATACTTGTACTTATTTATTTTTCTAAATAATTATTAGTAGATTTTTGACAAGTATAATAGCAGGATATGGGTACATGTCTGCGACTGTGACCGACAAAACAATTATTGTATTGTTATATGACTCCCTATTTGTAGAGTAAATGGTAACCGTAACAACAACACCTAGGTGTCGTTCTAATATATTATCCCACTAAAATATCCTAGAACTAGTACATTTAACTTCACCATCTCCGGCTTAATAAAATTTACAGTCGACATTAAGAAAACAAGGTTGGCCCCACACTTGCCATGTCAATAGTCAAGTATACAACCTTTTGATCGACACCCTTCTTTTCTCTTCTGAACCATGTTTATCTGCTTTAACAAGCACAGACAAAATTGAGCTCAATTAGAATAACAAATTATGGGAAAAACCAAAATGGACTACTTTGATCAGCTCTCGGATTGTCTGGTTTTCTATATATTCAACTTAATATTAAACATTAAAACCCTGATCTAGTGTCGTTTCATCTCAAAATAATTTACCTTGCTTATCCTACAAATAGAAACCATGTTCTTAAAAGTTAACTAAGTTATCTTGCTTAAGTCAAACTCCAACCCAAACATCCTCACTTTTCTTAAAATTTTCTTGAAATACCTCTATGACCTTCAAATAAAACACTTCCATCACTTGCCCCCCTACCCTTGCTTATCTTACAAATAGAAACCATATTCTTAAAAGTTAACTAAGTTATCTTGCTTAAGTCAAACTCCAACTCAAACATCCTCACTTTTCTTAAAATTTTCTTGAAATACCTCTATGACCTTCAAATAAAACACTGCCCGCCAGACCCCCCCCCCAATGTCAACCAAACAACTACTTTATCCAAAAACTCACCTACTAAAATTCTAACCTAGTTCCATCACATCTTCAAATAAAGTTACCATGAGGTAACTTAAATATAGGTGAAAATTAATTAATTTTTTACATATAGATCCTAGAACACCTATAGGGTGAAAGGTGTTTTATGCAAAAAAAAAGAAATCAAAATAAGCAAATCAAAACATGTTAAGAATTGTTATGCCTTAAATGAATAAAAAATAATAAGTCTTTAATTAATTTGCTTAATCCTACCACAATCAAATTAAAAGAACAAATTCAATCAATAATTAAAAAAATAATTAAAGTAAATTAAACATAGTGATTTGTTAACGAAGAAAAACCTTATGAAAAATCTTTTCATAAAATTAAAATCCTCCGAGCTGATAATAAGAGCCATCAAAATATTTCACTAATAAAGAAAAACTTACAAACAGTGTTTTCTTATAAGAACTCTTGTAATCCAATCCTAAATGACCCACTCTGAACAATGATGTTATTCAGAATTCTGAAATTTTTTTTCCTCTATAAAATTTTTGAATGATACATTCACAAGGCTAAAATCTCTTGCCACTGATAGCAATCAAAATTTTGAAGACTTCACAATTGGATTTGTATAGAAAAAACTTAAAAATATCTCAAGAGAAAATAACCAAATAAATCTTACTCACAACGATATAATTTATGTTTTTCTCAAGAAAAATAATGATGAATACTTTCAAGAAATTCAAAAAAAGATATCTCTACTCATAAAGCTTAAAAATCTCCAAAAAAAATCTAAAAAAGCCACACAAAAAATCCTAAAACGCTATTTGGGTACTTATATTTACATATGGGTGCTTAAGCAAATTACCTAGATAACATGGGCACTTAAGCAGAGGTCAGGCACTAAATACTGTTTAGCTATTCAATACTATTCGCCAGGGGGTAACTATTCATATTATTTATGTTGGCATCAAGCAGAGGTTAAGCACCAATATTATATGTCATCATATTGTTTACTACTGTTCACTTACTACTGTTTATCAAAAGAGGGTACTATTTACATGTATTGTTTATCTCACTTAAGAGAAGGTCAAGCACTGAACTTTTAAAAGAAGACCACTCTAACTCTAATAGAGTATAAAAGTACTATTTATTACTATTTATTAATCACTTCTCACATGATACTGTTTGGTATTGTTTATCATCACTATTCATCAACGTAAACATCTTAACATAGAAAAAACTAACATAAAATATAAACCTAACAAACTCCTCTTTTGGTCATTTCGTAATAAAACCCAATTCTACCAAACACTAATCCACGAAATTTTAATAATAACAAAAAATATAACTTTATTTAAAAGTTACGAAACCTAAAAAATATCATTATAATTTCTAAATATCTCTAACAAAATTTATTACCTGAAAAATATAACTTTCAAAACCAAGTAAAATGCAAGGAAAAAAAATTATAAAATGATAATATAGAAAAAAAATCAATATGCATGAATCACTATAACCAAAACAAAAGAAAAAATACATTCTAAATAAAAATATTTATCGTGCATATAAGTTATACAAACATATTTATCATGCATCCAAATATTCTCCTAAACTCTTATATTACACTTTAACTTCCTAACTCATATAAAATTATCTCTCTCTTTTTGTCACTAAATGACAAAGAGATCAAAAAGTGTCATACAAGTTAATCATAAAAACCACAATGTCGACATCAAGAATTATAAGATTGAAAAAAATAAGGAAAAACCAAGTCAAACAACAAAAGAAATAAACCAAATAAAGACAAAAAAAAAGAACTCCTAAAAAATAGTTAATGGACTAAAATAAGTTTTTTTCATACGGAAAGTGTATGAAAATATAACTTAAAACTCAAATTAAATAAATACTATAGGCTCAAGTAAATGCCATATACAAAGACAATACATTTCTAACAATTTTCTTTTTTAATAAGTATGAGACAAAGTAAATCAAGTATAAGTAATTCACATGTGTAAAGTGATAATCAGTAATGAACATGTGGTTTAAGATCTAAAAATTATTAGCAAAATTAAGTTATATGAAACTACCGATTGAAACAATGTAATATGATGAAAAAAAAATCAAATCCAATGCCACTAAAACTTTAAAAAAAAAATTACAATGTTGTTACTTATTTTACTTTTCTCTTTCTAAACTAGAGATCATTTACATTGATTTCTTTTTATTTTTTTAATTTTTTTAATTGTCATTGGGCATAGTTGATTTCATTTCAAATATTAAAATAGAATGTAAGACATTTCATAAGGAGAGTGCACTAGTCAAATGTCAATTTAGTCATTACAACACATTATTCCAACCTATGATTGCTTACCTAAATATCATACATATGATCAAGTCAAATAAATTCACATCAAAGTGTATAGTGATTAAGAAAATGAATCACGAGTGCATAATAAATTCGAAAATATGCAAAATAAAGATATCAAATACACATGCAAAAGACATTGAAAGTATGCATAGTAAATATTTAGATTTAATTACTCATAAAATATAAGTTGGAGACCAATTTTCACATAACAACACAATGAAGATTTATATAGCAGTCTCATTAACATAAATAAAATAAAAAAATATTTTTATGTATTTTTTGAATAAAAAAATGAATAAAAACCAACTCATATCAAATGAAAACATAATGAAAAACTCAAACAAAATAAACATAAAGCAATAATAATAATAATAATAACAAACCTATACTAAAGCATATATATTAAATAGAGCAACAATCTCTCAAATTCTTAGGAGGTTGTTTATGGTTGGTAAAAACTTCAGTTAATAAAGCAATTTTATCACTAATCATCTTAACTTGTTAAGTTAACTTTACCACTTAACAAATAATTCTATCTTAGTCAAATTCAAACTTAGAAATAATAGAAACATTCTTTTTTCTCCATGCCATCTTTTTCTTTTTAAGCCCAATACAATTTGGCCTTATGTAACCTCTTTTGTTGCATTCATAGCAAATAAGCACAAACTTAGTTGAAGAGTTAAATATTTTTTCTATCCATTAAGGAATGACTCGTAGAATAAAAAGCACTTATAATTTTAGACTTAATCTTTTTAACCTTAGAAGTAACAAATACAGTTTTAGAGATAGAAGTATCATTAAGGTTAGTCACAAAAAACCTTAGTTCTTTTTTGCTACTCACATTCTAATTTACATTAAACATCACATTTAGTTTTTTAGTGCCATTTGAGAATTTAACAAGTTGTGACCTAATATCTTTCAACTCACAAGCTAAAGTCTCGGCTTCACTCTTTAAGACTCTATTTTGTTGTTTTAAACTACTGTTTATCTCACTCGAACAGACATCAAGCAAAGGTTGAGCGCTAAACTTATAGATGAAGATTGCTCGAGCACCGGTAGAGCGTAAAATACTGTTTATTACTGTTTATCATTACTATTTATTGATCACTATTCATGGGTAAAATGGTAACTATGAAATAAAGAGCTTATTTTGGCAAAAGCTTAAAAACTTGCGTCGTCATCGGGTTTAAGTTTGGATCAGCGACAGCAAGTGGAGAAGTAGTTGACATGGACATTACCGTAGGCTTGAAAACGAGAATGAGGTGGACGATAAGTACGTTAATTGCTGCTTCCACCAAGCATTTTATTCCGCAAGAAGTAGTTAAAAAGCATAAAGAAATGGAGAGTTCGGTTTTAGGGGACAAAGATGGAGAGGGTACAGTAGTGATGGATAAGGAGGGGATAAGAGAGTGTAGGTTAGAGATATCGCATGTTACCGAGGAGTGTTAGGGAAGAGGTCGGACAATGAAACCCAGCATTAGAATGCGAATGAAACCCGAGGCGCGCCTTATGCTTTCGGGCGAAATTTGCTTGAAGAGCACCACCCTGGTAGTGGTTAGGGCCAATTCCGCCATTGGGAAAGATGATGTGGGGGATGCTGAGCTGGCATTAGGAGCGTTTAGTGATGGAATTTACGGGGAGGCTGTGCAGGGATTGTTGAAAAGCAGAAGTTATATGTTGGAGATGAACTGGTTTTGATGATTTTGATGTATTGGGGTTTTGGCTTTTCACATTTGGGGTTTTCTTTGTCTATAAATTGTATCAACATTTGAATGGAATGTATGTAACAAGATCTTCTTTCTTGGTTCCATATCATTAACTACTGCAAATACGAATGTGAATTATTGCATCTCTGCTTACAGGCAAGATCAATCCTTTAAATTTTATGTTTATAAGCTTCATTAGCACTAAAATTTAGACTGCATTCACAAAATTGGTCAGGGAATAAGAGTCATCACCTAAGGTGCCAATTTGTACATTCAATATCATTGTAGTGAAATAGTTTCAAAACAAGTGAGTATGCGATTATGCGAGTAAACATAACCCATTGTGGCATAGAAAATTAAGGTTATGCCCCAAATGTGCTCTTATCAAATGGTTGTCCAGATCTAAATCTGACAAAATATTAGCAATTTTAAGAAGAAAAAAAACCGCAAACTTCTCCAAGATAAAAGACAGACAAAAATAAACTGAAAACAGCATGCTTGCAATGTATGAGAATCTAATACCAGGAAAAATAATCAATAACAATTCCTTGGGCAATGAAAATCATTGTTTGCACATCATCACTGACAGAAATTAGTTGAACTTATTTTACATCATTGATCTTGTAAGAAAGCACATAGACTATTATATATTTCCCTTCAAGTCGTGTAGTTTCAAGGTCGCAGCAGAGAATAAGATACAAACTTAGCTGTAAAACCATCCTGAAGGCACAAACAAAGTGCCAAAGTAGACAAGTTTTAAGGCCTATTCCCCTCCAATGGCTTGCTACCGAAAGGAGTAAACCCTTTGACATTATTTTGTACGCAAATGATACATGTAGCATTTTCAACAGTATAGAAAGTGCTATTGCTTAAATGTCATTGGCTTTTCGGGCATTTTTAAAAACCAGAAATGCAATTTAATTCCACAAACAATCAGATATAGGATATTATCACATGAAGCTGAAGTAGTTAGCCATTAGTCCACATTTCGGCACGCACAAATTTAAAGAAATATTAAAGTGTCTGTGTGAAGCAATCGATTTGAGATATATCTAAATGATATTCTTTCAAGTTGATTGAACAAATAGCGACAGCACAAGTGCAAGTATCGAATCCATTATACTTGAAGCAGAGAATTATGATTCAGTCAACAAAAACAGGTAAGTGATAGTTTCCTACTGATTTGGACAAATATTAAAAAGAAAAGTAGAAAAATAAATCGTCAGGACAAAATTAGTACCTAAATATCAGCCATCATTTCAAGCCTCGGTTTAATAATGGTCCAAAAAAAAAAAAAAAAAAAACAAAGGTCATCGAAAGATTATATTTTGATCTGATTACAACTCACTTCATACTGGAGAGATTTAGGCGGAAATAAATTTTCACCTACTTTGAGCCACCAGTAAATAGAATAAGTCTCCAAGTTCATCACGAGGTTTAACCAACGCCATAGGTTAAAAACAATGGTTGGTTAACAATACAAGAAACATCCAAGTTCCCTCTACTAAGCGGCATCTTTGTTGCCTCTATAATCTTCCTCTCAAAAGTAACAAAGCCCTCATAAATACCGAATAAACATCATTGACCATTAGGCATCACAGGAAAGGATACTTCGCTAATTTCAACGCGATAAGTTCATCAAAAAACTTACTTTTAGACATCTTACAAATTGATGCCAAACTTCTTCTTACAGGAAGCAGATTCTTATTTTTCAGTATGTCATAAACTCTCAACCGAGGTTTTAGACTGCCTACAATGCTGCAATTAAATAAAGATGGATTGTTAACTATAAGAGAAATATCCACGTCACTTCTACCAAGTAGCAGCTCTATTACCTCTCGAATTTTCCTCTCAGAAGTAGCAAATGATTCGAGCATGCTCCTAAACATCAAAAGTATATCACCTTCGCTAAATCCCAAGCTCCTAACAAGCTTCAGCTTATGCTCCCAATTCTCCATACTCATTGAAGCTTCAGCTCTTAGTGGAATTAGATTTCCGATCAAATCCAATATCATCAACTCTTTGCACAAAACAGTTAACTATCGGGCTTATGGAGAAAAAATCTAGGGAATGTAAGCATATATTTAACAATCTGTGAAGAACCAATTCCACAACTCTTCCAAAACTCCATATTGGGCATCATAGTCTTCTCCAAATCAATTGTCAGAAACCACCTACATGTCTTTAATGCCTTACTAACATATGCACTCAACCCTAAAATACTCTTTAATTTCAAAAGTGATTGCTGAAGTTGATTATTTGCGCTTCTTCTGAAAATCAACGGATTAGCAAATAGTAAATCAACAATATCTGTCGATGCAAAACCAAATTTTGAAACACCTCTATTTTTGGCTTGATAGTAGCATCAAGATTGGCGGAGAGAATAGAAGGATTTCTCACAACCATTCATTCGATATGGGTATTGTTGAAACCATTTGCTTTGCGAAATGATAGTACCGAATCCGAATTTTCAGGATTTTTTAGATGATTAGGATAGACGAGACTTCTAAGGCAGCTTCAGAAGAGAAGAGGTGGTGGTTGATCAAATAATCAGTCAAACGAATTTTGCTTTTTGCAATTTTTAGGGCAAGAATGAGGAGAAGAAGAATAAAAAAGGACAGAAATTGAGCGTAAATTAGGTGTTTTGCGGACGCACTGATAGTTCTTCAAAGACAGTGAAATGATGGTTTTGCAGAAAAAGGGTGTCATTTTCTGTATGGTTTGAAGAAGTTTTAACTATTCATTAACTTATCGGTGATAATACATAGATTTTGAAGTAAGAAATACAAAAACTTGCTAGCCATAGTCAAGAGAGAGATCTCTGTTCTTCAAATCCCGCAGTGAACTCTTCATTGTCGGTTCCTCGAAGTTTAGCCACAGAGAATTCTGAATGCTGATAAGTTATGTTTACGTTATTGGGCTAAAGCATTCTAGGGCTTTCTTTTGTAGCGTTTCATGGGAACAAGAATATCCCTTTTATCTTGTTTTTATCTTTCGCTTTATTAAATATTAATTTATGATATTAATAATTTTAATTATATTTTAAAATTTTAATTTATATTATAAAATTAAAAATTAAAATATAATTTTTATTATTAATTATAAATATATATATATATATATATATCATGTGATAAAAATTTAGAATGAAAAATAAAAAAAATAAAAAAAATAAAAAAAAGAATCTTTTGTCTTTCGTGGAGTCTAATGCTGAGGTAGTTTGGCCTAGAAATATTGAATGTTGATGTGGGCGGAGTTTACGAGGAATACAGAGAACATCACTGTTTTTTGAAAATTGGCCAGAATTTGGACTAATTAATGAATTGCAGCTCTATTGCGCTGCACTTCGTGCACTGATTTTTACGGTTTTAATACTTTTTATTGGTTAGTTCCATTATAACAAAGCTGCTCCAAAATTTAGGGGCAGACACTTTCAAACCAAATTAATTTAAATCAATGATTTAAATAAATTTAGATTAATTTAAAAATTTATTAAATTAGTTTCAATTTAAAAAAAATGTAATAATTAAATTAATTTTTAAATTAAATTTAATCCAAATTGATTTAATTCAATAAATATAAAAAAATTTAAAATTTTACATATAGTAATTTTTTATTGATTATTTCATATTATAAAAATAAAATAAAATTTTAGATTGGGCAATTTTAATTTTGACAATCTAATAAATAATTATTTTAATTAAATTATTTTTAGTCCTACTGATAAATTTAATTTCATGGGTTCTTTATAATTAAATTTATTATTTAGGCCTAAAGATAAATATATTTTAATGTACACCTTACCATTAAATTCAAAAATTTAATACATATCTTACAATTAAATTTATTTTTTAAACTTAAAAGATAAATATAGTTTAATAAAATAATTTAACCATACAATTATAATAATATTTTGAGATTAAGTTAAACTAATAATCCAAATTAATTCATAATGACAATTGATGGTTTAAAACAATTTAGTTTGAGTCCCATTTATCATATTGAATCAAATTGATTCAAGTTAAAATTGACGATTTTAGATCAATTTAAATTTTAGATCCAAAGCAATCCACACTGAATTTGCCCACCCCCACCATAATTAACATGTATAATCAATATTGAATCACCATTTAATAGGGCTACTAGGGCTTGGGTCCCTTTCTTGAGTGAGCATTGAATACATATATCTTTACTCATTAATCAATTTTTAAATAAATTAGTTCATTTAATCCGCTTATACCTCCCAAGGATCTATTAGAACAAGCATGTATATAAGCATGATTGAAGGACTAATCATATAAAAATTTGATCTTTTGGTCTCAAAGAATTCTCTTAGAACCTCTTTTAGCAAATAAATTGTGTTTTAATTTTATAAAGATGAACAAAAAAGTTTATATAAAAAGTAGGCTATAAATAGTTAGAAAGATATTATATTAGCGAAAAGAGTTGAACATTTCAAATTTTATACCAATCCAAAAAATAAATTAAATTTTAAGATGTCTTAAAACTCAATTCATCAATAGAATTAATAATTTGGATAAGATATCTTTAGGAAATTTATAACTCCAATAAACAAAGGAAATAGGACTAATAAAACCATAGCAAATAGCACAGTATTATCTTATTCACAAGGATTTAAAAAGAAAAAAGAAAAAGGTCTTTGTAGTGTCAAAAGGACAAAATAGTAATAAAAAGTATATTTGTTACATTTTTTAAAATTTGATAGGTTTTTCTTTCATTCTTTCTAATTTTTCTTCCTTTTGTAATGGGGGGCATTAAGTTGCATGAGTTATTTGAGATTCAAATGAACCCAATATCTTGCCATTGCCATGGGCTCTTTATCCAGGTTCGTAAGTTTAAGTTGATAACAGCACAAGTAAAATTCATTCACGCACTTTATAAAGAAAGGTTATAGAAGTAGTAAAATCGAATACACGCGGCCATTTCTCAAATTATTTGTGAAACAGTTATTAGACCCCCTTCTAAATATTAGTTATATCCTTATCCTTCCCAATAAATAAAATTTAAAAAATATAAAAACAAAACAGAAAGACTTAAAAATTTATTGACTTTTTCTATAAGAAAATTATTTCTCTTTTTATATACATTTGAGCTAAGGATCTAATAATTAATGAAATTATAAACAATGACTATTTTTCCTTATTCTCTTTAAATTCGTTCTCAAGGATTTGACTATAAAAATAAAAAATAAAAAACAAGAGAACTTAGGCCCCTTTTCCATCCTCATTCTATATAATATTGCTGTTGTGTATGTGTATATATATATATATATATATATATTAAAAATTTATTAGAAAACAAGAGATAGATACAGAGTTAGGAAACACAAGTTGCCTAGTTAGTGATTTCCGTTGTTTGTTGTTTGCAATTTTATTGTTTTAGGCAATGATATTCATAGTTTCCCTCTATTTTTTAAACATTAAATTCCATCTTTATTTATTTATTATTAATAAAAGTTATAAGTTAAAAAAAGTATCTAAAATCATTTAAAGACAAGTACATTCATCACAATTAAGAATGGCAAAAATTCTGGTAGCAGCCCGCCTCGCTCGGGATAAATCATCCCCAAACATAAAAATAGGCAATGGACACAAATGTATCCTTATCCTTGCTTAAGCTTTTCCATTTTTATATTAACATATATATATATATATATTTACTTATGGAGAAAAAGCGTCGGGGGAAAGTAAAACAAGTATTTAGCAATCTGAGAAGAACTAATCCCACAACTCTTCATAAATTCTATATTAGGTATCAAAGTTTTCTTCAAATCACACGGCAAAAACCACCCAGATATCTTTAAAAGCTTAGAAGCACCTGCAATCGATCCTACAACACTCTTTTAACACCATAATCGAACATACAACTTCATTATCGGACCTACCCGTGAAAATCCACGAATCAGCAGACACTATATCAGCAATGTCCGTAGATGGCAAACCAAATTTTTCAAAAATATCGATTTTCAACTTAATGTTATTGTCAAGATTGGCGAAGAGAACATTAGGTACTCTTTTGACCACGTTTTCAATATGTGCATGCGAGAAACCACTCTGTTTAAGAAATGACAGTACGGCATCAGCATTTTCAGGTTTTTTCAGTTAACTTTGAATAGAGGAAGCTTTTGAGGCTGCTTCACGGGAGAATTGGTGCTGATTTATCAAGTAATCAGCTAAGGAAATTTTTGTTTTTGCTTTCTTAGTGCCATAAGAAAAAGAATAAGATGAAAAAAACAGGACAGAAACTGAACATAGGATTGGAGGTTTGTGGAGGTGTGGAGAGTTCTTTAAGTAAGCTGAAATCGGTATTTTGCAGATATAGGGATTCATTATCGATAATCAATTACAGAGAAAACACTACAGAGAGGGAAAAACAAAACTTGCCTGTGATCGTGAAATTTTGGAGCTCAAAAGGAACCAGGCATCCTTGAAATTGAACTGTATTTGACCCTTTGGAATAATGTGAAACTCTTGAATACGAGATTCCTGCCAGAGTCCTGTTATGATTATTTAGGGTGGGTTTTGAGCTCAAACACACAATCCCAAAACCGAACCCCACCACCAACCACCCCGGAACAGTATTTCCCCCTTCTTCCGGTAAGGGGCATGGGGCTCCATAGAACATTGGGCTGGGCGTTATTAGAGCTCGATTTGAACCCAAGACACTAGCCCATAACCACCTCAAAGTTTTGTTTTTCAATAAACTAAAACACATTAACATGAAATTAATTCAAAAAAAAAAAAAAAAAAAAAAAAAAAAAACACAGGTAAAAGGATCAGTTGGCTCGCTTAGCAGTATATATCGAACCTAACTCTTTCAAATGAACTATATTGAAGTGGACTGAATAAAATGAAATAAAAAATATGTATTATATTTAGTACATCATGTCACGTATTTAATCTAATAATGTATTGAATTATATTAATAATTAATTTTTTAAACTTAAGCTAATACTTAATATATAATAAATAAGAAGAGAATGTTTGGAAACATATACTGTAATGGTATAATATATTATATTATTATATTATATGATTTATATAATTATAAGTGTAACACTGTAGTATATTATATTATAATTATTGTATATGTAATATTATAATATATTATACCAGGACCTGACATGCCGCTAATCCTGTTGAAAAAGAGGATGCCCTCGCGGATGCAAACACAAGTGTTCCATGGCTGTCATCAGCTCGTACTCTGAGGTGTTAGGTTGAGTCCCAACGAACGCAACAACCCTCATGCTTAGTTGCCATTATTGAATTTTGAAGGTTACTGTTGGTGATAAGTCGAAGGAAGGAAGGTGAGGATGATGTCAAGTCATCGTGCCCCTTATGGCCCGGGCAACAATGGGCGAGACAAATGTTCACGATCCTGCGGGGTGAGCTAACTTCAAAGGGCACCTTTGGAACCCAGGTGAAATGGAAAGAAGTCATTCAACAGATAGATGCAAGATTAGATTAGGAATATGAGGAATGGTTTCAAGGCAAGTCGAGCACTTGTGGCCAAGCAGTATTGGAGACTAATTACAATACAAAAGGGGTCTTTGAAACAAAATTATACTCAGCAAACATTGTCCTCTGGTGAATCAAAAAGACATTGAAAATGGAGCAGGTCTCGGCCCACTTAAATAATAAATGATTTTGTTTAAAACTTTTCCATATAACCAATGCAAGATTAACGTTAGGAAAGTTGCGAGATGTTTGTACAGGGAACGCTGCAGTAAATTAAATATTTTTATTGTATAGTGCAGCGTAAGTAATTTACTAAAATACAATATTACAATCACTCAACGCAGAGTCCACTTGTTCTGTATCGATCAGTGAAGACCATCAAACATGTCATAAAGGACTTGTTTACTTCACTAGATTGAACTGTACTAATTGCACTGGTTACACAGAATCCAATCAAACTCATATTTTATCGTCATTTTTCAAGGGGACTAGCCTGCATTATTTGTTGAAAATCATGCAGGTTAATTGGGTAGAGTTGACTTGTTTCCACTTACGAGCTGAAATAATTTATATTATTATTTATTTATAAATAATAATATAATATTGTAAAAATCCCTCAACCACCATCTACTCTTCTTCCTAGTTGTCGCTTCTTGTTGCTGTCCATCCACTTCTTTTTGAATCACTATTGATTTCATTACAATCTTTTATCACCTGCTCTATGCAATGGTGTTATTATCATTGTCATTTGAGTCACTATTTACCGTAAATTTATTAATTAAAAATTAAATTTTAGATATATGACAAATAATCGATCAGAAGTTGGCAAATGCAATGCCTTGTTATTTTATATCTGAACGAAATAGAAGTGGACGAGTAACTGTTTCACTTTATTAACTCACATAAATATATCATACTACCTTTACTCAATCTATAATTGAAATTAGTGACTAGCAAATTAGGGTGTAAATAAATACTTTTTAAACAACAAAACTAAATTGTGTTTTTAAATATACTTTAAAGTTACCGTTATACTATTTTCAAAAAATTAGAATTATCTTGTAATTTTTTTTTATCTTTAATTTTTAATAAGATGTTACTATAGAGTGATATAATTAATAATAAATTATTCAAATTATATTTTAATAAAATTTAAAAATTAATTTTATATTTTATAATATAAATTAAAATATTTAAAACCCAACTTAAATATTTTATTATTAATTATGCTATATATTATAATTTACTCAAGTCAAGATAAAAAAAAATAAAAAAAGATTTCAATCCAAAAATCATATATATTCTGTTAAGGTAAACTTTTAACAATTTTCAATAATTTTGTTAACTATTTAAAGAATTTTTTTTTATTTCTTCTTTAAATTTTCACATTCGATATATAAAAATAATTTTTTTAAAAAAAATAGAAATTTCCCCAAAGTTGGTTCAAAGAGAAATTAATCATTTGACCTCCACTAAGAAAGATGCAAAATAATAGAACAAATGAATTATATAAATTCATCTAAGAATAATTATGTAATAAAATTATTTTATTATATATGAGTGATATTAGAGTACGAAGAAGTTCATTTGAGTTCAATGCCACAACCATTCATTTGGAGCTGCATTTATACAATTTTACATTTAAGTCACAATGAACAGGGGGAGCCTTGAGTTTTAGAGAGATATAAATAAAATTTTAAAATGTTATCTTAATTGATAAATGAAATATATATATATATATTATTTTATTATTTTATCAAAAATTAAATTCACACTATTTGTTTACCTTATAAATTAAACATGTACTTTGTATTAATCAATTAATTTATCAAAATTTAATTACAAAAACTTAACACTATTAAAAAATTAATCTTCTCAAATTTTTAATTGTGAAATAATTAATTAAGTCTTTATAACTAAATTTTTTTTATCAAAAAATTTTTAATAAATAATATTACTAATCTATTTAATTTTTCTAAACATATGATTAATTGAAGATAAAATTTAATTAACTTTAATTTTGAAAAATTTCTTTTTGCAAATACAATAATAATTGGTCCCATCCCATATAGTAAAGTAAATTCATAAGCCCATTCGGTCTAACTAGCACAACCAAACTAATCTCTAAAGTTATCAGTGCAGATTAAGCAATTTCACTGATTGAAGTAGTTAGGGAGCTCCAAGCTTTTTTCTTTTTTAGTAGCACCAATCCAATCCATGCATTTGAAAAATAATTATATTGTGATTTTAAATTATTTAGCATGTCAATTGCTTTTTTGTGTTATCTAATAAAAGATTTTTTAAGATATTTAATTTTAAAAATAAATCAATCTTATTAATATTAACAACACTATCATGTTTCAAAAATTTTTTAAAATTATTGCAAGAAACTTTTAAGCTATTTAAGCCTACAAATATACTCTTTCTGTATACTCTTGTTGCTTTTACAACTGCTTTTTTCCTCTATACTCTTTCTTTTCTCTCTACTAACTCTCTATCATATACACTTTTTTTTTTTTAATATTCTAAAAACTAAAGTAAACAATACTTTATATAAGTTTTTGTTTTTCTTTCATTCTTCTAGTCTTACATGGATTTTTTTTTTTAATGTAGGATTAGACTTTCTTTTATTTATTTCATTATAAAATTATTTTACTAAAAGAATTTCTAATATTTGTTAGATCGAATAATTCTCACATGAGGTAAAAATTAATATTTAACTAATTTTTGAAACTGAATATTATAACTTGAGCAATATTTAGAGTTTTAATATTAGGTCAAAAAAATTATTATACAGTTGATTAAATCTAAAATTTTTAATTTTGGATTAAATTTTGAAATTCAAACAAATTGTATGTATTGCATGTCTTCTAAGACTACCCCTAATAAGGAAGCATCATCATTGATTTATTATTTTATTATTACCATATATCAAACGTGACTACCTTTGTTAATTCTAATCATCTTTTTTCTTATTTTTTAAGTAATAGAATTAAAATTCTCATAATTAAAATTCAAAATTCAAGTACTAAAAAAAGGAACACATGGAAATCTCCAATGAATTAGAGGAGTTAGCAATCAAATGTTACTACTAGAGTAAAGAAAAGTTAAGACTAAAATCTAAATTGGACAAAAATATTAATTTTTGAAAGTTAATCACTTCAATAGTCCTTGATGGTTTTAATGGTGTATTTGTTTTTAGGAAAAGAAAGAAGAAAGAAAAGGAAAAGAGAGAGTAATTTGAATTACCTTATTTATTTTTACAAAATATGAATGGGAAAGATGATTCCTCTTTCCTTTCTTTATTAAAATAAAATATTTTACAGTTTTACTCTTATTAAAATATTAATTTTTAATTTTACCCTTATATAAATTTAACTATGTGAATATTTATTTTTATTATAAATTTATTTTATTTTAAAAAATTAAAATATTTATTTTTTAATTTTTAATTTTTAATAATAAATTATTAAATATGTTATTGATCTAATATTAAATT
>CP135544.1:5180861-5226979 GCA_032402905.1 Khaya senegalensis | reverse complement strand
TTACAAAACACTAACAAAAATTAAATTATTAAATTAATATCTTAAAATTATATTCTTAAATTAAATTTCTTATATTAAAAATATTACAAGTAACATATATCTAAATCAATTACTAAAACTAACAGAAATGAAATTAATACATTTATATCATTATGAATTTCTCCTTCTTTTCTTTTTTTCATTTTTTCTTTTTTTTCCTTTTTTTCCTCTTCTCTCTCCATTTGCTTTCTCTTCTTTCTATCTTTCTTCCTCTCCTCTCTTGGTTTTTGTTTCCTTTCTTATTTCCCTTCAAAACTAAATAAACAAGTGTGTGTGTGTGTGTGTGTGTACACACACACTTGCCTAAACCGCCCACTGCTTAAAATCGAAAGCAAACAGCTTCCGATTGCTTGCCTCATCATTTTGCTTAAAAATGAGGTCTACGTGTTATAGTAGTATTAATTACACAATATCTATAGCTATAATACAAGTATCATTTCATGAATAGTCTATCCAATTATGGCTTGAATTATGCTGTTGTTAAGTGTCAAGATGATCACATATCTAGCTGATGCTATGTCAAGTGTCAAGATTGTCACATATTTAACTGACGCACACCCCAACCCCCACCCCCTCCCTTTAAATTAATGTTGGTCAATCAAGAAGTATCAATTTGCCTACAAGAAATGATGACGTTGTCTTGTCATTGCTTTAATTTAAAAAATCAGCTATCCAGAGATTATTGGAAACATGAGGAAAAAAAATAATATAAGTGTCTAAGAATTCTTGAATAAAATAATAATCCACCTCAATAATAAATAGGATTAACAACAATTTAAATAGCACTAGTATTATTAGCATAAAAAGGAGTAAGATCACATTGAGAAAAATCAAGCTCAACTAAAAGTCCACAAAACTAAACAATCTTAGATCAAATTAAGAAAAACCAAGCTTAGCTAGAAGCCCATAAAGCTAGACAATCTCAAAACAAGATGTAAATATTGCACGATATTTAAATTTAGTAAAAGATTTAGATACCTGAGTTACTTCTTATTCTTCTAAGAAATTAAAGAATCTCCAAGAAACATGCATCAATTTAGGATAAATTGTCGGGCATCTAGGTAAATAGCCCGATCGAGGTCATTATAAGTAACAAGATGAAGAAGAGAGCCAACAAGAAAGAATAATCCACAACTAAGTGACCCATAGAGATAAAGAATGATATGATGAACGGTAGCTAAATAAAGATGGCAGGGATTTTATATAAATTGACTAATCTACTCAACAACGTAAGAAATATCAAGCTAATTAATAGTTAAATAGATCAAGCTACCCACAAGTTTTCAAAAAATAATAGGGTCTTCAAGAAATTCACTTTCCTCATGACAATATTTCATATTTACTCTGAAAGAAGTATCTAGAGAAGAAATATCTTGAAGTCTAGCTAAAGTAATCAAATCTCATGTGTACTTATACTGATTCAGAAAGATACTCGAAGAATCAATATAAACTTCCAACCTTAGGAAGTATATATGAAGGCTAGATCCTTAGTATGAAAATAAGCCTAAAAATGCTATTATAGATTAGTAATCAATGTCTAATATGTCTTGGTAATAACTATATCATCAACATAAATAAGGCAAAAAACAATACCAATAAATATCTTACAAAGAACAACACCAATAAATGTCTAGTAAAGAAACAAAGATGAGTCATATTGGCTCTGCTTAAAGGAAAAATTAATCAATGTGGATCAAAATTTATCAAACCATGTCTAAGGGGCTTGTTTTGATACAATAAACAAAAGATTTTTAGGAAAGATTAAATTCACGATCTTATCTCAAAAGCAAAACACAAGTTTACCAAAAAAAAAACGCTAAAAGATTTTTCCTGAAAAGATATTCTATTTTTTGAATAATTTCAAAATAAAGAAATGACTAACAAAATGATTCATTTTGTACAATGCTTAACAATCATGTAAAAGTAAACAAAAAAAGACAAACTACTAAATAAAGCTTCAACTATCTTTTAAAATATAACAAAATATTTTTTAAAAAAATAAAATTTTAATTCTTCAATTATGTCTCTATAATGGCTCTTACATCAATTAATGGCTCCTACATCAGTGCCTCCTATTGAAGAAGGATTTGACCTTAAATCCAAAGAGATTGTTGGTGTCGCATCAAGAGGAAAATTTTCAAACATATCAACAACATTGAAAATTAGAGAAATTTACAAAGTATGAAGTAGTTCCAAAATATAAGCATTGTCATTGATCTTCTTCTTAATTCAAAAGAGCCCTAACTTCTATGTCTTAAGTTTATTATAAGTTCTTACAGGAAATCTTTCTTTCAGCAAAAATGCTATCACCATGTTTCCTTCTTCAAAAACCTTTCTGCATCTATGTTTGTCAACTTGTTTCTTATACTTAGCATTAGCTTTCTATACATTTTCTTGACTTCTTGATAAGTGGTATGCATTTCTTTTACAAATTCAATTACTACTTAGCTTTTAAATTGAGGAAGCTCAAAAAGATCAAGAGTGTAATTAGGAGTTTTAAAATAAACAATAAAGAGTGGAGATATTCTAGTAGACCTATTTACCATGCTATTAAAAGCAAATTCAGCTTGTGAAAAAGTCATATCCCAACTTTCAAGGTTATCCCTTGTTATGCTTCATATCATATTTTATAATGTTCTATTCACAACTTCAGTTTGGCCATTAGTTTGAAAATGATATGTACTATTGGAATTCAACCTAGTTTTAAATCTCTTTCATAATTTCCTCCAAAAATGGCTTACAAATTTAATATTTAAATCAAAGGTAATAGACCGAGGAACACCATGTAATTTCGCAATTTCTCTAAAGAACATTAGTGGCATCATATGTCTTTTAACAACTTATAAAATAGGCCACTTTAGAAAAGCAATCAACAGCGACCATCACTGAATCTACCATTCTCTTAATCTTAGAAAGTCCCAAAATAAAGTTCATACTCAAATCTTCCCATATATTATCAAGAACATGTAAAAAAGTGTATAAACCAGAGTTCTGCAAATTACCTTTTGCGCTTTGACAAATTGCACATCTTTAAACAAAGTTAGTTACTTCTTTTTTCATTTTTGACTAGTAAAATCTTAATTCAAGTAAACTTATTGTCTTATCCCTCCCTTTTTTTTTATTTTTGACTAGTAAAATCTTACTCCAAGCAAAGTTATTGTCTTATCCCTCCCTACATGAGCTATTAATCCCCCAACATGGAGCTTTCAAATAAGTTATTCTCGTGAAGACGTTTTTGGAACACATAATTGATTTTCTTTGAAAAGAAAACCATCCTACAAGTGATACCCATCTCTATTATTGCCTTTCACACATTCTTTTACACTTTCAAAGTCCTCATCAATGTATTATTCTTTCAAGACTTCAAAACTAATTATTTCAGTTTTAAGAGTGATCAACAATTGATATTTATGATTTAAGGCATTTGCTACTTTGTTTAACTATCCTGATTTGTGCTTAAACACAAAGTAAACCTTTGAAGAAACAGAACCCATCTGGCATGCATTTTGTTAAGATTCTTCAATGAGTTTAAGAATTTTAGTGCATGATGGTCGTTGTGTAGTTTAAACTCCCCTTATATAAGATAATATTCTCAATGTTTAAGAGCTCTTACAATAACAAATAATTATTGTTCATAGGTAAACCACTTTTGCCTAGTTTCATTTAATTTCTTACTGAGGAACTCTATGGGTCTTCCTTCTTAAGTTAAAACAATTCTAACTCTAACCATGGAAGCATTTGTCTTTACTTCAAAGGGCACACTAAAATGAGGTAGTGCAAGCATTGATGTAAAAGTTAGTTTAGCTTTAATCACTTGAAAACTTTTCTCTTGGTCTTCTTCCCAACAAAACTTTCCTTGCTTCTTATAATTAATGATAAGTGCAACAATTGTGTTGAAATTCCTAATGAATTGCTAGTAAAAAGTAGCAAGTCCATGAAAACTACTCATTTCGTGCACATTTTTTAGTTTGGGCCAATTTTTGATAGTTTATACCTTGTCTTTATTAGTTAAAATCCTCTTGACACTAATTATAATTCCCAAGAACAGCAACTGTGATGAAAAAAAGTTACACTTCTTAAGATTTAGGTAAAGTTTATTCTTCCTTAGTGCTTGTATAACCTTTTTCAATTTTTTTTAAGTGATCCTTCCCAATTTTGCTGTAGATTAAAATGTCATCAACGTACACAACCATTGTCTTCCTAATGAAAGGTTTAAGAATTTGGTTCATAAGCCACATAAATGTACTGGGTGTATTACAGAAGCTGAAAGGCATTATTTACCATTCATATAAGCTTTCTTTAATCTTAAACGCAGTTTTCCATTTATCCCCACAATGTATCATTATCTAATGGTAGCCACTCCTCAAGTCAAGTTTTGAAAATATTTTTGAACTAATTAACATATCAAGCATAACTTCAAGCCTAGGTATTGAAAACCTATATTTCACAATTATCTTGTTTATGGCCCAGCTATCCACAAACATTTTTCATGAACCATCTTTTTTCGGTACTAAAAAAGCCAGACAAGCACAAAGACTTAAGCTTGGTCATACTAGTTGCTTCTGCAGTAACTCATTTACCATAGCTTGCAACACTTCATGTTTAGCTAGACTCATCCTATAATGAGGCATATTCGGTAAACTAGCACATGGGATAAAATCTATTTGGTATTGTATTTCATGCATAGGAGGTAATTTGTTTAATAAATCTGTAGGAGACTATTCAGTAAATTCTTACAAGAGTTACCTTATTGATGATAGTGCAGTAACAAATTCTTCATTATGTTATTTTACTATCAATATAGTTACAAACTTGCTTCCCTTTATACTCCTCCTCCTTATGTTTGCTTTATTAACAGTCAACAACATAACCTGATTCTTAGCATCTTGTGTTTTTCACTTGTCGTCAATAATAAGAATTAAGACAATTTTTTTATTCTTCCAAATAAACTCGTATTGATTTTCTTTTCCCTTGTGTGTAACATTAACATCAAATTGTCATGGGAGTTTTAAAAGAACATTGCAAGCATCCATATCTACTATGTCGCTCATCACTTCATCTTGGTAATACTTGCCAATCAAAAAAGGAACTCTACAAACTTCTTGAACATTTGTTTCAGCACATTTTTTAATCCAACCTCTCTTGTATGAACTGGGATGCTTCTCTATAACTAATTTCAAAACCTTCACCAATGCCTTAAAGATAATATTATCATTATTTTCGTTGTCTATGATCACATTGCAAACCTTCTTATTTATCATATATCCAGTTCTAAAAATTAAGTGTCTTTAAAAATTTACTAGTTGTGGAGGTGTCAATAGAAGCCTTTTTACTATACACGTTACTATATCCCCCTCATCTCTCTTAACTTCAATCTCTTCATAATTTTTAAAATTTTTAGCTTCGTTTTTATATTCTACTCTTTTTTCATTAACTAAGTTCATCATCTTTCTTATAGGGTATTCATTTGAATGATGGCCTAGTTGATTACATCTATAGCATCTTTTAGGCATAGGCCTATCATATAAGTTTGGATTTAAAGCTTTGGTTAAAAATTTAATGGTATTTTAAAATATTGTTTGAATTGGTTTAATGATATTTGAGTGTTATTAGTTGTTTGTAAGATGTTTGGTTGTGTGAAGTTTTTTGTTTATCATAGCTAAGGTCACTATAGGTTTTTCTTGTGTACTGAAACTTGTTATTCTTGTTTACTTGTACGTCAACCCTATACGTTAAGTTCACTATTTCAAACAAAGTCCACACAAGATTCATCTATAATTTATCCCTAATAAACTCTTTTAAACCTCCCACATAACATGTAATTTGTTGTCTCTCTATCTCATTCAAATCATTTCTAACATTGAACCGATAAAATTCTTTTGTATATTTATTAACTTTTTGTCTTTTTTAATGACATTACTGGTACTGCTAAAATAAAATTTTCTTATAATCACTAGATAAAAATCGTGCTCGTAAAAGTTGTCTCATTGTAAGCCAAGTTCGAATTAAACCTTTGTCTTTTTTTCTTTGAGTTACTTGTATCTGTTCCTACCAAACAAAGGCTCTCCCTTTCATTTTATATGCCAAAAACTTTCACTTTCTTCTCCTCAAGTACGTCAACACATTCTACAAAATTTTTCAAAATGTTTATCCAATCCAAGAAGTCTTCAATATGTAAATGCCCATTGAAGTTAGAAATTTCAATTTTTACTTTATACTTTTAAGATTCCAAAGTTTGTAAAGTTCTATGTCATCAGTTATTCCTTTTTTCCTCCAATTATCTTGCTCCAAGTTCTTCATCACTATCAGAGTAAATGCAAGTGTGACCTCAATGAATGAAATCATATTCATACTCATCAAATCCATCAAACCCATTTTGATAAACTTGTCGTTGCCGTAATTGACAATTATAGTGATACAGTAGTAGTGTTAGAGTTATGTCTCATCTATGATTCTACCGCCTTTGCTGCTCATCTCTTTCTCTATTATTGGTTGATTGTAAGGCTTGGCGTGTCTCTACCATAAATGCATCAAGCTTAATTTCAAACTATCATTTTAGATCTTCAATGATGCTTCAAAGAACCTTTACGTCATGTTTATTACCTTTAATATAGTTGCTACTATCTCCTTTGGTAGCTTTGAATTCAGGAAACAACCGTCACTTTGATACCAAAATTTGATGCAATAAGCAAAAGATATTCAAGAGAGATTAGACTCACAATCTTATCTCAAGAGCAAAACACAAGTTTACACAAAAAGATACTAATAGATTTTTGCTAAAAAGATATTCTATTTTCTGAATAGTTTCAAAATAGAGAAATGATAACAATTATAATCCTCACACTAGTAAAATGATTAGTTTTGCATAATGGTTAACAGCATATAAGTGTAAAAAAAAAAAAAAAAGAAGACAAATTACCAAATAAACCTTTAACTATCTCTTGAAATAAAGCAGAATATTCACAAAAATTAAAAATTAAAAAGCTTGATTCTTCACTTATGTCTCTGTAATGGCTCCTGCATCAATAATTGACTCCTGCATCATGTTTTAACCCATATAGAAATCACTTAACTTACATATAGTCGAAGAAAAGGAAAAGAAAAAGCCATGTGGCAATGCCATATAAATATCCTCTTTAAGACAACCATAAAGAAATGTATTTTTTACATCCATCTAATGAAGTGGCCAACCTTGTGAAGCAGCAATGAAATAATTGTTCGCATTATAGTCATCTTGGCAATTGGAGCAAAAATCTCCTCATAATCCACCCTATACTCTTGTTTATTAACAAGGACAACCAATCGTGCCCTATAACAATCTAGTTTACCATTAGAATGTAACTTGATTAAGTAAACCGATTTACAACTAATGACTTTTAACATTAGAAAGACAGTGAATACCATCCTATGTGTGATTGTCTTCAAAAACCTAAAGTTCTTCTGTCGTTGCCTTACACCAACATTCATGTTTAATAGCCTTTAAATAGCATGAAAGAATGAAAATAAACATTAAAATAGGTTGAAGATATTATAAGAAAAGTCATACCGATCAGAAGGACAAGAGACTTTGGTAAAGCATCAATGAATGTTGCTTGAAATTGAATCATCCGTTGAAGAAATTTAATAAATAAGTTCATATGGCAAGTCAGTCTTAAAAAGTGGCAAAGTTCATCATCATCGCTTATACACAATTCTAGGTTTGAATCATTTAGGAGTTGGAGTCAATTGATCAAATTTAGAAATAACATATATCTTAGACAAAGGCTCAACATGAGTATAAAAGAAAGACTGATTTTCAAAGAAAACAACATTATGAAAAGTACGAAATCTACTATAAGATGAACCGTAGCAAACATGAATTTTGTGTGAAACACTACAACCCATAAACGTACATTTGACATATTAAGCAGAAAGTTTATGGCATTCATGGGGTGGCAAATGAACAAAACAAGTAAAACCAAAGGTATGCATATAATGATAACTAAGATGCTAATTATAAAGATGATAATACGGAGATTCAAAGTTTAAACATGCAAGAGCAATCAATTAATTAAATAGACTGCAGTAAACAAAGTTGTACCCAAAATTTAAATGGAACAAAAGATTCAAGCATAACATTTGAACAACATCTAATAGATGGCAATTTTTTCATTTATTAAGGTGTCTAAGGACAAGATTGTTGGAAAACAATTCCTTTTTGTTAGAGAAAATCATGAAATTCATGACACATATACTTCCCTTCTAAATTAGACCTTAACACCTTTATACATGAAGAAAATTAAGTTTCATCATAGGAAATAAATTTTTGAAAATCTAAAAATACCTATAAGATTTAGAATGAAGAAAATAGATCTAAGTGTCCATATTGTAATCATAATAATCGTCGCAAAATATTTATAATTAGCATAATATATAATAGGAGTAATTCCCCATACATCACTTTGAATTAAATCAAAACAATTTCAAGCACAACTACCATGTGAAGGAAAGGAAAGAGACTTAATTCTACCTAATTTACATGTTCAACAATCAAAAGAAAGATAAAGATGATAATTGATCTTTATGGCCCAACAAACCAAAGTTTACTAAATGATATAAAACAACAGAGTTAGAATGACTCAAACGTTTGTGCCATGCTGGACGCTTATTGTTTACAGTAGTCCAAGCCAAAGAAATAAAATTAGAAATGGAAAAATGCAAAGGAAACAATCATCCAACTTTAGGCCCTTTTCACAAGTATCTTCCCTGGCACCTGATCTTGCACAAGACAACCATCACGAGAAAATCGAACATCATAATTGTTATCAACCAGTTTTCCTACCAAAATGAGATTAGTAGAAAGCTCAAGAGATACAAATACATCTTTAACTGAAGAATTAATATCACCAACAGCATGTATAGGAAACTGACTACCATTAACAATCTGAATGTTGGATGAGCCATGATATGTTCAAACGTTGATAAGAGTGTCGGAGTAACTAGTCATATGATTAGATGCACCAGAATCAGCAAGCCAAGTCAAGTACCATTTCCTTAAAGCCTTGAGGCTTAAAAGGCCGAAGTAATCATTTCCTGAACCATTTCAAGAGTAAGAACTAACTGGTTAATAACTGTGGGGAAACTAGCAAAAGAAGAAGGTCCAGCTGCAGCCTGATTGGCATTAACTTGATGATTTTGGGGATTTATTAGACATTCTTTGATAATATGCCCTGCCTTCTTGTAGTAATTGCAAGATTTGTTTGCATGGTTTGTCGCAATATTTCCGTAATCCTTACAGCTAAAGGAAAAGGATTATGATTCATCGAATTGGAGAGAGTTGCTTGGAATTCAGATCTTAATTTCATCAAAAATCGATCTCTCTTGCTCTGTTCATGAACCTCCTAAGCAGCAGAAAGTGATTCAACTAGTACACTTGCATAAATCATGTCAGCAAATTTAGCCCACAAGTTTTAAAACCCAAAATAATAATCTTGAATGAAGAGGTCGCCCTGAGTATAATTAAAGATCTCGTACTCCAACCGAAATCGTCTAGCTGTGTTGTCCTGATTGTAAACCTTCTTTAAATATTCTCACATACTTTTAAAAGTCTTGTATGGCTTCAGATTAAGAACAATAAAAGACTCCACAGATTCTAAAATCCATGTCATTACTCTAGCATCTTTGACCCACCACTTAGCTAATTCATGAAGCTCAGTAGGAGTTGGATTACTGCCATTGATGTGACCCCATAATTCTTTACCTATGATAAATAATTGAAATTGAAATTCTCACGCAGAATAGTTTTTTCCCATGAATTGCACAGCCGAAAAAATCGGAGTTAGTAGTTGACATAATGCCTGTGACACAACAACAAAACAATAATAAATATACTAAATCTACCTTTCTGCAATCCACCAAATCCAAAACTCAAAAGATGCCGACAACGCCACTAAAGCCAAAACCGCAAGACCCAGACCCAAAAGAAAAAAACACCTAAAATTTTGAATTATCGCTCGGATACCATGTCAATTGGATTGAATAACTTCCATTATCAGAGTTGTTCTGATTACATAAAGATTTCAAGACAAATTAAAAGGCTGAAATTCCGCAATTACATCAATTACGTCTAGCTAAATAAGAAAGCTATAATTGTAGTATTAATTACAAGATATTTATATCTATCATACAAGAATCATTCTATGAATAGGCTGTCCAATTACGACTTGAATTATGCTACTGTCAAGTCTTAAGATCATCACATATCTGGCTGATGTTGTGTCAAGTGTCAAGATCGTCACTTATCTCGCTAAGATATCCAACTCCTCTTGAAGCTTCCTGACCTCATCTTCATGTTGACACTTGAAAGCTTTCATTTGAACTTCAAGTTCATTCCTGAATTCCATGGTTTTCTAGATAAATTTATAAACACTTAACTAAATCACATAATAATAATGAATGTGGACTCAGACTTGAAAATGAAGTCATACGTACCTCCCTTAATTCATTCTCAGCTTGAAGTTGGACGTGCTTTAGCTCCTCAATGTGGTTGGTTTTTAAATTCATTTCCTTCTTATCATGTTTTTGTTGAATGCTAATGGCCTAAATACCAGCGGGCAAAATGTAATCCAGTTATCAGAAACTATGAACTAAATACAACAACTTCACCTATAGATTGTCAAATGTTGATTCATGCATATGGAAAAGGAAATTACAAATCACCTATATATTGTCAAATGTTGATTCATGCATATGTAAAAGGAAATTACAAGTGGTCAAACATTGTGCCCAGAAATCGGTATCCTCCTCAAAGCCTGTGCAAATTCAAAACGAAAATAAGGCAAACCTTCCATGATTGCATAACTTCAATTTATTACCAAATTTCACATTCACCAAGAGATTAGAGAAAAATTTATGTAGTTTGTTCGCTTGTAGAAAAGGTACAAAACTCAATAAACCATTGATGTGCTAACTGCTGAAGCATTCAATCAAAATGGTGAATACTACAGGATGGTGTCTCTACTTTGCATCTTAATATATGGGTTAATTAAGCATACAAAATATTACTTTCATCTGAAGGGTAATTGTTAGTATATGTGTAAAAAATACAAGAATGTGTAAAAAAAAATAATGCAAATCATTGCGACACCTTCCATAAGATAGCACAATAGGAATTACTAAAAGATGATTATCTTATGAAATTGTCAATATTCTCCAAATCACTAATTGTGGAGTCACATTACGCTCTAACAAAGTAATTAAGTTCTATGAACACTGCAATTTGAATTTCTTCACCTGCACTGTCCTCTTCCAATTGCCATACATATAGCCGATCTAGTAAATGAACTAGCCCAATTATCAGCCTTTTGCAAATCAATTGCTAACGCAATCTCAGTAAGCAAGATGTTTACCTTTCTCATCTATGAATTGGCAGTTCTACAATATTTATCTTTATAAAACTAATCCCTTTCCTGTCCCTCAATTTTGAGTTCCTCCAGATTCTTCTCGTCTAAATCAAGATTCAAGTTCATCACATAATGAAGAATCTAATTACAGCAAACAGCTTCCAAAATCTAGCTTTAGATTAAACCAAATACACGAAATTCATGCAGATCTTAAGCATGAAAACTTAATAGTTCAACAGACAAAATGGATAGCTATAACTAACGGCTGTTAATAATTTCATCTGCAGAGCTTAATTTCAGAGATAATTGATCCATCTGATGCTTCTGACAGTCAATAACTTTCATGCTTGAGGATACTTTGTGTTCAAAACGCTCCTTATCTTTTTCAGCTGTTGAAGCAAATGAAAGAGTCACAACCCTAAATCGTGAGCAAAAGTGATAATAAAGCCTTGAATATGCATAACTACCTACATCCATAAATCGCATTAAACGATAGGATGGATTGTTGGAAGTAAATACTTAATTTATCAAGTAACGGCTTAATTGAGCAATACAAATTAGAATCACGAAAACTTGCTACAATCATGCATTCGTCCCGAACTTGACACTTTTAGGCTAATAAAATGGCTGAACGCAGTCAAAGAATCCACTGAGCTCGTTGGAAAACCATGCTCGAGCTTGGCACTTAGCATTGTAGCACGTATCTTCATTTCTTGATCATCCATTACCCTCTCAATTCCCTTCACTATCTCATCCTTCTTAACCATCACCGATAAATCATGTGTTACTCTATACCCCACCTTTAGATGATTCACCTCCAACTTGGCATTGAAGTATTGGCCGCCCCTAATAGGCCTGGCCAAAAATGGAAGCCCGCGTCCAATCGCCTCCATCGTAGAATTCCACCCGCAGTGTGATAAAAACCCACCCGTTGACTTATGGCTCAGTATCAGTAATTGCGGTGCCCACCCGTATATTATTAAACCCCTATCACCTACTCTGCTTTCCAACCTGTGGGGGATGCTGTCTTCCAACCCGGGTTGTAAGACCCAAATAAAGGGTGGGGTTGACTCTTCTAATGCACCGGCCAATTGAGGATATTCTTCGGCAGTAGGACCCACTTCACTACCAAAAGCCACGTATAAAACCGATCCAGGTGGCCTCTTATCTAGCCATTGGATCACCTCATCTTCTATGATACTTGAGTGGCGCTTTTATCCTCTAATTTGTCGATTGCGAATCAACGAATTGGAAGATTTCCAATAATGTTCAGGCAAAAGTGGCCCCACGCCCCAAGCTGCCATACCCATTTGATTAGCCATGTACTTAATAAACGGACCGTTAAGATCGTCGCACGTGTTGAACATCAATGCTGTTGAGCCTTAAATTTCTGGGACCCAGGGTGGCCTATCACCCGGTTTGGGCGGTCCCCCTCCTCCACCGCGTGATGTTCCCGTAGATTTTCGTTTAACATCGTAATAAGTTAACGCCATTTCTTTCGGTAAGCCGGGGATTGATCGCGTTTCACCGAATTTGATATCAGTAGCTTGGAGCTTCCATGCGCCCCACTCCATAGCAGCAGCACATGCGCCAAAAGTAAAAAGACTAATAACAGGAATGTTAAATTTCCAAAAAAGCGCTTTGGTCCAGCCCATTTGGAAATCAATTATGGCACATAGAGGCGTGGGCAAGTTTGGGTTTTCAGATCTGTTGACTAAGTTGGCCTCGAGGTCTTGGGCAGCTTGCTGGGTTAGAGGATCGGATCCCGGAATCAGTCTACCGGAAGAGGCGATCTGGATCGTTTGGGTGCGTGGATGTTGCGTGAAAGAAGAGGGAATAATAAAGGCTAGAGCAGACGAAAAGATGAGGGTAGTATAGTGAGCCCGAGAAGAAAGGTGCTTGCAGAGCTCCATGCATGGGTGTACATGGCCCTGCCCATAACCTGTAACAACAAAGATCTCTCCATCCATTTCTTTTGGTTTTTTTCAGTCGGTTAATTTGGTATATAAGCAGACAACCGAGAAGAGAATGCTTCGGCTGATAGTTCTACTCATGATTGTCCGAATCTGATTGAAGTATGAAAAATCTAATTGAATTAGGATGTTTTAATTATACACTTGGGCCAAACGTTTACCGGCCGAAAGTTTACTCCACGGTCCTTATAAAGCCCACAGAACATGGCACAGCGTGACGGTACAGTGTTGTCAAAATTTCCTAGCAACAGCACTTTGTCCCATGTCGCCCAGGCTCGTTACGTTACATGCGTTCTTCAAAAAGGGACACCCTCTACCCATTTTTTATATTCAATACTTCTATCGTGTCGTCGTCATTTTAACATATTTTTATTTATCATATTAAATTTAAATCAAAAGGTTTTAATAATTTACTTAATAAAATCTCTTCAATTAAAAATAAAAAAAAATAAAAAAATAAAAAGAAGATCTCAGAGGCAAGGGCAATTTTATTCTCTGTTGTTAGAATTGGACGATTAAAATTTATGAATTTTTTTATTAATTTATTTATATAAATTAATTTAAAATATAATATTATTATTATTGATATTTATTTTAATTTTTTTATTTATAAAATTTCTTAGGGGAATGTTTGTACTCCCAAGGTTTTCTTTCTTTTTTCTTTTTTCTTTTTTCTTTTTTGAAAAAAAAAATAATAAAGTCGATTGAACTGAACAAGTGCCGCCCAAACTGTAGAACAAAACCCGATAAACAGCAAAAACTACTGAGCACGTGTGAGTCAATTATTGGATTGTGGATAAACGCTCGTCTGACGTCGCCTTCTTGCGCTCGGCCCGTTGCTGGATCGCTTTTAGTTTTAAAGCACCGAAAAAAGGACAGATTCCCACCAAGTTTTCTCTGCCACGGACGATAAACCATCTTTTGCCCCAACACTTGGCAACAAAACCCTCATTCATAACCTTCACCACCGCCATGCTGCCGCCCGAAGATGGAAACGCCAAATCTGTCGGCTTTTGCTCGTGCTTCTCCGTCGGGAATGGTGAATCTTACGACACAGATATCGACGGATCATTAATCGAGGCTGCATGCATTGTAAAAGATCCGTTCCTTCTTCTTCATCTTCGTGTTATTCATGTTCTTCGTTCTGGCTGGACCCTGTTCAGTTTAAAGACTACGAGAAGCTTCGCAGAATCATCACTGCTTCGGTTAAAGGTTTCTCGATCGGAGCCGGTCTTAAAGGCGGCTTAGCTCTATTCTCAATTCTCGATCGGCTTAGACGCAGCCGATTGTCGCCCTCTTCTAGGTAAATTATCATTTATAGTTTTGTGTTTTGAAATTTTGGTGTTGGCTTTTGGTAATTCGAAACTAATTTTTTTTTTTTTTTAATCTATATAGAAAAATTGAGTTGTTCACAAATAAAGAGGCAATTGCTATGGCTATAAAGGAGACACTCAGATACGGGCTGTTCCTTGGAACATTTGCTGGTACATATGTTTCTGTGGATGAAATTATTGGTGCCTTGGGAGGTCACCGTAGGCAGTGCTCTACTTTCTTGAATTTTTTTTCATTTTCATTTATCAGTTTACTAGTTGAATCTAAATTAGCCAAACAATTTTGATTAATTTAGTTTTTTCTTTAATTTTAAAATTTAGGACCGCGAGATGGAGGGCTTTGTTAGCAGGATTAATAGCAGGGCCGGCAATGCTGCTCACTGGACCAAATACTCAGCATATGAGTTTAGCAATTTACATACTGATGCGTGCAGCAGTGTTGGCATCGCGTTGTGGAATAAAAAGTAGACGGTTTGGGAGATTTTGCAAACCTTTTGCTTGGAAGCACGGTGATATTTTCCTTATGTGTCTCTCTTCTTCTCAAATTTTGTAAGTTTTCTACTACTTTGATCTGAAATGAATTTCTGGTTCAAGATTATTGCAGGTTTCAATTTTTGTAATTTTTTAGATGTTATTAGGTATTTTTTAGATGTTTCCAGGTATTGTTCTGCAACATCGCAAATTTTATTAAGTTTTACACAGAATTGGAGAAAAGGAAATTCATTTTGAAAGCATAAATATTTGTGAAAAGATGTCAAATTTGATGACCTGTCACCTCTTTGGCTTGCTGATCGCCTCATGTTTAAATGCTAAATAGTACGCCAAACCCATTTTTAACTTGTTCTTGAACATTTTTGAAGAATTAATTTACTAAGCTGCATCAATGATTTGATGTGGAATTAAGCATCACACGGTTGGGAAGACCTAACCCAGCCTAGATATTAATCTCTTTTGTTAACTTTTAAAATCTAAGAAGTGTGATGCTATTTTGATTTTTTTTTTATAACTTTTTCCGGTTGAAGTCTCATTTTCAGAGCACAAAAATTTGATAAAAGAGTACCAAATTATTTGAGCCAAATCTGCTGAGATTTTGTTGAGCAAAAATTTGATAATTTACCAGAACTTGGTCATATCATAGTTGTGATGGGACAAAAAAAAAATTGGGAAAAAATTATTATTTTCAACTCTAAAATGACTCTATAAGGACAATATTTCTAGAGAGTTATCAACCAGCACACAATTTTTCATTGTCAAATAAGCCTGGTGTTTGTGTGTAGCTTGCAAGAGTTTTATAATCCAGAATACCTGACCATGGAAATTTTGTCTGGTCTAAATACTTAAGAGACTCCTAATATGCATATTTAAAGTAGAAATGTTGTTTATCAGGTCTGCTTACCTATTGAAGCAAGAGAGTTTGCCTCCATCTTACAAGTCTTTTCTCAATAAGCATGGTGGGAAGGATATTGTTATCCTTCAAGGTGTGAAAGAGATTGCATGCAGCTTGCCAATCTCAAATTTGGAGGCAATAGAGAAATATTACAATGCCATGGGTGTTGATATTAAACTAGATCCAGAAATGAAAGTCCCCTGCTCAGTATGGTTATTGTTTCTCTCTTAGTTTTCTTCTACTAAGTAATAATGATGTCCATTTTCTTTGGCAATTTATGCAATTGCAGGCCCCATCCCCCACTACCCATATGTCTTTTTATTGGAAGAGCATCATATCTTCTAATGAATAAATTTTTGAGTTAGTAAATAAGGGGAGATTTCATATCAATGCCAAATGATAATTTGTGGGCTTCACATGCCTTCTGTGTGGACTTAATTGCAGCACATTTGATGTTTTTTCTTGTACATATAATGTTTACTAAGAATTTAAATCTTAGATAGTTGAATGTGAACTTTATTTGCTACTACAATGAATACACAGACTTATAAATTCGGTAAAATGCTTGCATATCCCATTATGCCCTCTTATTTGAAAATGCTTCTGAAGCACTGGCATTGGTTATTCATTGTGAGCTGTCTTGGGATATACATTGCATTGAATACTATCTACGAAAAAGAATCTAGCTTGGCTTTGGGTTTACTTGCTTGCAACCACATTCTGTTACTTTACAGAACTTAACTTAATCTCCAAATTTCATGCAGATCATACATGGCAATCAGACTTGCGCTGCACATGTTGTATCATTTTTTATTCAAGCGTACAAAAGAGCGTTACCTGTATATCTTCCAGTTTATCTAATTCCTGCACTAATAGTTCATCGACAAGGCCTTTTGGAAAGGTAATTCCTGTACTGCATTGATTTTCAATTCTCATGCTTGATGTAGATATGTTGTGGTGTATTGTCTAGCAGTTGAAATTGCAAGCTAAAATTTTGATTACAATGTTGTTGGTGTTGAGAAATATTTGCCAATTGTACATGATATTTACTATTAAGTAGTTTGGTCTGTGAACTCTTTGTTATGTTGTCTAATACAAGCCCTCCCATGATCCCAGGGTACCATGGTCCCCTATGATTGTTAGCGTGCACATAGAGCTGGATGTCCGCATTTTTTATGTTGCAAGTTTTGGCATGCTCTTTAGTTATATTTTCTTTTTGTACAGGTGTGAAGAAAATAATCTAGTTTGATTGAGTGATCTACCTTCTTGGAATTGGGGCTATATCATGGTTCTTAAAACATGTTTTCTTCCTTTCTTACTTACAGAGCCCTTTCTGCTGTACTCCATAAATTAGCAGTTGATGTCATGTTCTAAGGCTTATTATCTCATATTCTGTAATTGCATCTCTTAGTTCCCTTCTTCTCTGTTTCTGCTCATCAATAGACTAGTGTTAGACATTGATAATTTTGTCATGCTTTGAACACTTGTGGCTGTTCTCGGGTATTCAATCCCCATGATGATTGTTGTCTAACGCAATTCCATGTGGCTTTTTCTAGGCCTTTCACTATATTGGGAAAGGGTCTACTTGGTACAGCAAGATCAAGCTTGTTTCTGTCTGTATATTGCTCTTCTGCCTGGTAGGTCAATTGATCTGACACATGTTAGTTTTTATGCCATTGGCCTTGTTCTATTGTTGTTATGTCATGAAATTACTTGGTACTTTTTCACTGGCTTCTAGATTCAGGTGCGCCATATGGAGAGAAATTAAAATAACTTTAATTTTTTGTTCATCAGGATGTGCACATGCTTTCTTTTTAGGATTTTCCAGAAATGTAACATTCCAATGGTGGCCTTGGGGACAGTAAAATGCTTCTTTTTATCCTTTTCATTAATGTTGCTAAGAAATCTTCATTGTTGTTAACGCAAATGAAATTGTGCAGTTTCCAACTGGCTTGAGCTTGGCTATTGAGAAGAAAAGCAGGCGGATTGAGATCTCTCTTTACTGCCTTGCACGAGCTATTGAGAGCTTCTTTACATGCATGACTGTTGTCGGATATTTGCCAGAGTCAAAAAATCTGAAGAGAGCTGATGTGGTAATTTTCAGCTTATCAACAGCTATCATAATGCACTGCTACGCACAGGAGAGGGATGTTTTTAGATCCAAGTATTTAAACGTGCTCGATTGGGTATTTGGTGTTCCGCCGCCCCCTTGCGAAGCTCCACGCTGCAAAAATAGTTAAAGCAGGTATTTCAGGAGAGTTTGTAGCGTCAGTTTAACTTATCTTCTTACAAATTGAATGGAGGAAATTACCAAGATCAAGATGCTGGTTGCTTGCAGCGATGTGGGTATACTTCATCCCTATTGGGTGACTGCTGATGCTTAAAAGAAATGGAAACACGTTATTGTTTTGTAGATTATACCAAATTTGGTACCATTTTGTAGCCGACTCTCATTAATAGAAACAGTGTTCACTGTTTAGAATGCTTTACAAGTTCATTTGCATCCTGTTGTGGCATGCTGCAATCGTCCTGAAATGTTCAGAGATGTTTGAGGTTACAGACAGTACATCGTTCCATGGTCCTTTTGCTTGAAATTGGGATCAAATATAATGAAAATAACAAAACGTCCACAACCATCGTTGGATCTACCTGAAATGAACACTTGAACGAAATGCCAGTGAAAAATATCATTAACACTTTCCCCAATGCAGTGGTTTTAAACGGATTGCATGAGAGCTCTGGTGGTCTCGAATTATACCTACATTTTACACATTAGGGGCTAGACTTTAACATTTTAAAAATTAGAGTTCAATGCATTACCACCGGAGTTGAATTGAAATTTAACCATATTTTTATAACTTTAACTAACAAAAAATTAAAAACAAAATAATTCATATTCGACTTTGATGAACATAATGGGATTGGGGGGGTGGGTTTGCTAGACTGAAATTTAAACTCGTTAAGGTTATTTTTGTCATTTCGACGACTATCTTGTTCCTCCAGCTAGCATACAAACAACCCCAAATAACCCGACTCTTTAACACAAGGCCGCTGCCGCCACTTTGTTAGAGTACAGAGTCACACGAAGAGAGAGAGAGAGAGAGAGAGAGAGAGATGAGGCTACTAACGCATAACATGTTATCCTCTAACATCAAAGGAGTCGCCAATGGTTTTCCTCTCCGCATCGAAGTGGAGAAGGCCATCGAAAAGCAGGTCGATTTCAACCCTGATTTTCTCAAAAACATGTTCCCAAAGATCGAGTGGAAGGCGCTTGTCGACGCTTCGCGGATCATGGGCTACGCGGAGCTTCCCGATGAGGCGCCCGACTTGTCGGTGCTTGATTCAGATGAGTTTCTGAGGAAGTTTCATCACGCGCTGCTGGAGCTGCATCTGGAAGAGGGTGCTCTGGTTTGTCCTGAGACGGGAAGAAAGTTTCCGGTTAATAAGGGGATTCCAAATATGTTGCTTCATGAGGATGAGGTCTGATTTTTGTGCCTTAGGGTTTTGTGTTTTGGGGTTTTAGTGAATAAGGAAATTGCTGAAGGTAACGTTTTCGAATTGTCAATTTTAATGAGGATTTTTGTTGAGAGGAATATCAGGGTTTCTTGTGCTGTTAATGTTGTTGATTTTCTGATCTTTCTGACGATGTATTTTTGGTTTCTCCATTCATACACGAATTTTGCTCAATTTTTGTCGCAAATGAAGAATCCTGTTAATTTTTGCCGTAATAACCTAAGATCATGGCAGTTGATGTCCCATAAAAATTCAGGATATCCAGAAGGAGGAGCGGACATTTAGAATCTCCCAATCATCCATAAAATAAGACAAAAGATGAGCTGAGCTAACCCTCAGGATAGCTTTCTCCAATAATTTGCAAGCACGCTGAGCTCGATGTAACTCTGATGATTTTTAACTGCTGCAAAATCCACCAGCAACAAGATAGAAACCACCCTGAAAACTTTTGTGAGTTCTGTTTGCCTTAAAAGACTTGAATTTGATACTTTCAATAACATTTATTGCAAGAGTTAACCACAAACAGTTTTTTAACTAATTCGAAGATGCAGAAGCTAAACGGTATTCAGAACTTGATGATTTTCCATTTACGCAAAAATAATTTTATGTATGACACTATATCGTAATCTCCCACTGCCATATGCTGGCTGCAGCCCCTGTTTCCTCAAAACATCTTTAAACAAAAACGGTAGCCGCATGCCAACCAGGATCCCTCTTACAACTGCTTATTTCGACAACATAAACAACTTATCCATGAGAAACAGAACATCAATGGTCCACAATTATTTGAATGACAAGTCTGAAAAAGATGAAAGTCTAAAAGAGTTGTTTTCAGTTTCAATATCTGAATCAATACTTGCCACTTAAATCAATAACGGGATGAATTCGCAAATACTTGCCAAATAAATCACTACTGGAATGAATTCGCAAATACTTACAAAGAGAGGAAAGAAGACTATAGGAGTTGTTTTCAGTTTCAATATCAATCAACACTTGCCATGGAAAGTACTGAACAAGTCAATAACGGGTTGCATTCGCAACTTACAAAGTGAGGAATTTTTTCCTTAAAGCATTTGTTAAACAAGTAGCTGCACAAGACTTCTAATTTGATATGAATTTCCACCACTTGTACAGTGCAAACCCATACATTGTGGTGTAAGCAACCAACCTGATAGGATAGATCCTATACCTGTAGAAACAGAGATTTTAGAAAACACCATCCGACAATTCAACCTGTATTCATATATCTTAAGCAAGCGCCTATATGTTGATTCTAGAGACATCTTCCTCCATGCACATGGAAAATATACACTTCCTTTATAGACATGCAAAACTATCCAATTCACGAGCGAAAAAAGAATAAATATGTACATTCACCCAATTCTGTAGTGTAAACGGTTAACTGATATCTTGAGGAACTTTCTAAATAGATCAAACAAAGTCACCACCTATTGATGAATGCTTTGTGCCACTATCAAACTTCAATTAGAAGATGCAACAAACAGAGCAGTACACAAAACTGAACACTCCATATCCAAATACCAGAGAGATGATTTGAAAACAACATGGTAAAGTTTCAACAGTGCTTTACAGAACAAGTAAAAGATTTAAATTAAGATCAGAACAAGAAAGCATACCTTCTCAAAAGAGATGTTTGCTTTTGAGCAAGAATAGAGGCCCTCTCTTCAACAGTAACAGGACAGCCCCACCTAGAAAAATCGCGGTCAAAGAAATCCCAGTCCGGCAAAAGCAAACCAGCAATCCCAAGAATACCCACAACATAAGTGGCCATAATCTTCTTCCAAGACTCTGTACATATCCCAACTATCACCATAACCACCGCCAACCAAATCAACGATGACCTTAAGCCAGCATCGTTTCCCAGTGCCATCAAATTTTATGCTTAAGTAATGTATGTATATGCTTGTATAAATGTACTCTTTAGAAGAGTGACATCAATTGACAGAATGGTTTGCCACGGAACTGTAGATTGCAGTAGCCGTGAGGGCCATGAACAGAGTTATTCTTGGGTGTAATCGTGAAGTAGTTAGGAAGCTTGGCTTTTAATGCCATTTCAACCGCCTCATTACTTTCATTAAATGTGTTTCATTTATTATAGCTTTGCAGGTTTTAGTTCACTGTGGCGTGTGCTTACTTTCCACGTGTTTAAATGCTGTCCATTGTAGTTACTTCTTTGTCTTTGAGTAAACCTTCTAGCCAGGAAAGAAGAACAAACCAAACGAATCCTTAGTTTTACTTGCCGAAGCTCAAATGTTAGGCTTTTAGGAGTTGAAGTTTTTGATATTTTTCAAAATACCCTAATTTTGTTTTAAATTTTTTATTCCATTCCTCTTATAACATGATTTTAAAAATTTGTCTATCGAAATAATTTACGTAATTTTTATTAGAGAATGTATAATTAACAATCAAACAAAAACAATCAATAATTATATACCCAAAATTCTACTTATAAAAGAATAATACTACATTTTTTTAAGTAGCAACCCAATTCTTACATCCCAAATAATGTGTCTTTTTATCAATTAGGTGGTAAGATGAAGTAATTAATTATTTTAAAAATGCTAAAAATTCAACATTAAAAATTCAGCGTTAATAAACCAATAAGATATCATTTTTTAGCATGAAACTTAGAATACATAATATTACTCTTAATAAAAACTTTAATAATATTAAATCTACTTCAAAGAAATATATTCAAAAAATTTTACCAAACAACTCCAGTTCCTCCTACAATTTAGTTAGAAAAGTGTCGAGACTAAGAATTATACAATATAGACTCTTCTTTCTAATCTTTCAAATTTCTAACCCCTTTTCTTTGCTTTCTAGGGTATGAAATCCTCCCCAAGTCTACAAATCCAATATCCTTCAAGGCCTTTTACTTTAACTTCTCTTTCTTCTTAGCGAAAACTTTGAAACTTCACTTTGTTTGCTTTCAATCAATTTACGTACACTTTTACTTACTTTGTTTCTTAAATTTTTGTAAGTTTTGGCAAAATTGAGTAGATTTACTTGAATTTGATTGTAATATTTTGATGATCTAATCTCTCTTCCAATTTTTGATATATTATTATGTGAATTTTTGTGGGTTTTTCTCTTTTTATTTCTATAATATCCATTTCTACCTAAGCTCTTATTTTTGCTTGAGAAATCTACTCTAACTTTTCTTTCTATTTATATATATATCCATTTCTACCTAAACTCTTGTTTTTAAATATTTTCTCTTCATTAATTTTTTCTATGTCATCAATTTATACTCCTTTGTTAACTTTTCCTTAATCATTGATTTTCTTTAGTTCATTAATTTTCCCTTCTTTACTAAACTCTTAAGTTTTCTATTGTTTCTTACAAACATATAAAAATGAAATTATCAAAAAGTAAAAAAAAAAACATCAATTCAGGAAAAAGAAGTCGACTAATATAGCAAGTTGTAATTTTACTTAACTTTAGAAACATTATTGATAAAGTGTTCAATAAACTCCACTTTTATTCAGCACCAATGGATTAAAAAATTACATCATCTAAATTCAAAACATATCTTTAACAGTTTATTGGATTACTAATTAAATGGGGTTCATTAGACTACAAAAAAAAGTTCACAAATTAAATGCAATTCTTTTAGAAGATATGATGCTTCATTTAGATTAAATTAGCCATTTTGTTCAACTTTCTAACATTCTGTAGTAATTTTCAAATTTTCGTTACACTTTTTAAGTTTTTCAAATGTAACTTATAAGTTGCAAATTATATCAAAAGAGTAGGAAATTGTAATGAAAAGATGAGGGTCGTACAATGCAATTAAAATACTTAATTTCATTAAGTTTTAAAATATATTTGTTTTAAAATGACATAATAACTTACTGAATTAATGATAATATTTGTTTGTTAAATAATCAGTAAATTACTAAATATAGGAAGGTTCTCTAATAAAATATTACATAGGCATTACATGTTGAAATGGTGAAAGAAATTTGCAACTTTAGGGTTCAAATAACATATAAAAATAATAAAAAGACAGATGCATGTATGCCTTATGTTACAGTTGCAATATTAATTAGTTACTTAGATGAATCATTGACTGAATCTTATGATTATAAGTTATGATTAGGTCTGAACTTACCCAAATTTTATAGGTTAATATAAATAAATTTTATTCATTTATGGTTAAAATTTAATTATTTATTATGCTTTTTCTTTATTAACTTATTTTAATATTTTAATTTGCATTTAATATGTGAGAATTTTGGAGTATTAATCTAAAATACATATATTTTATAATACTAGAAGTTTGCAAGAGTAAAGATAGATGTCAGTGGTAAAGAAAGTCAAACTAATCCTAAACTCATAAAATTATTTATAATATGTGGGATCATTTTGAGCACTTAAATAATTCAGTTACTAGTATTATTGAAAATACAAAATGTAATTATTATGGGAAGATATTAGCATACATAGTTCAATGGGATAATTCTGTAGTGAGAAAATATGTTGATAGATATCCTAAGTATCCTCATAATATAAATAATAAGTAAAAGTTGCTTGTAACCAAGCCTAATGGTACTAATGAAGCTAATACTCTTATCACATAAAAACTTGATTAAGAGTATTATATGCTAATACTTCTTAAAATGATTATAAAGATAAGTTGTCTTTTTTATAGTAGAACATGAAAGTTTTAAAAAGTTTATGTATGCTTTACAATTTAAATTTAAATTTATTTTTTTACTTTACTATTATTAGAGATTATATAAAATTATATTTAAGAAAAAAGACTAATTTAAGAGAATGTTTAAAATTTATAAATACAAGAATTGCTTTAATTATGGATATTTAGAATTCTATTCAAAATTTTAATTATTTATACCTTATTGTACATTTTATTAATAATGATTGAAAGTTACACAAAAAAATTTTAAATTTTGTTGAAATGCCTAATCATGAAAAAAAAAAAAAAAAAGGGCATAGGAAAATAGTTAAATCATGTATTTAAGAATGAGGTATTGATGACAAAGTGTCAATAGTTATGACAAATAATACTAATTCTAATAATGTGGCAATTACATATTTGAAAAATAGACTTCAAGTTTAGTTATTAGTGGAGACTATCTGTATATGAGATGTACTGTTCATATTTTAAATTTAATTATTAATGATAGATTTAGAAAAATTAAAAACTACATTAGTCATATTCATAATGCAATAAGACATACGGGAGTTCTCCAACAATAACCCAACAATTTAAATTGTATATTAAGAGAAATGATCACTAATGATTGCATGGTTTTTTTAACTATTTTAATTAGGTGAAACTCCACTTACCTAATATTACAAATAGCTATTGTGTTTCAAAAAATATTTGATAAGATGCAGAATGAGGATCCAATTTATAAGTTTAAACTTGAAAATGATAATGGTCTTCTGACTTGGGAATATTGGCAAAAGGCAAAAGTTTTAACAAAAATTTTAAAGAAGCTTTATGTTACTATTAAAAAAATTATCAGGATTATATATGTTACTTTTAATAGTTATGGTCATAATATTATTTTCGTTCTCACTTGCATGAATGAATAGGAAAATGATACAGATTTATATATTAGAAGTATGTGTTTAAAAATAAAAGAAAAGTTTAATAAGTATTATATTAATATTGATAGGACAAACTTTATGGTTGTCATTTCAATTATGTTAAATTTTAGATATAAGATGTATGTAGTTAAATTTTTTACTAAGAGATTTTTTAGTGATGATAGTACAAAAATAAAGGAGAAATGTGCATTTTTAAAAGATGTTTTATAAAATTTGTTTGAGTTTTATAAAAGTGGTTACAAGAATTCTAAACCAAATAATTTAACTTAAAGCTCGAGTGTAATATAATAGAGTGGCAATGTTAATAGCAATGATGATAACATATAGATTTAAAGTGAATTAATGAAATTTATAATAAATGAAGAAAATGTGGAGTTTAAATCAAAATTAAAAAGGTACTTTGAAGAAGATTGTAAAGATGGTGGAAAAAATCTTAGCATATTAGCTTGGTAGAAAAGTAATAGGTTCAACTATAAGATTCTGTCTTTTAATGAAAAGATGTGTTAACAATTCTTGTGTCTACTAGTACCTCATAGTCAACTTTCAATACATGTGCTCATGTGCTTGATTTTAAAGTTATTTAAATCCAAAAATTGTGTGATCATTGATTTGTACTTAAGGCTAGTTACAAGCTGCACCAATACCAATAAATATTAAAGAATTGCTTGAAAATATTGAATAATATGATTTTGTTAAAGTTAATTGTCTAATTTTATTTTTTATCATGTTACTTTAGTCCTATTGTGACCTAAATTATGCATATTTGTTGTTTATTTGTAATAGAAATGAGTTTTGGTGACAAATGCTTAAAATATGAACGAAAACAACTTTAAAGTTTCAAAAAGTAAGTGACAAATAATTTAAATTATTTGTTTGTAACATGGTTTACATTACTTCTTGTTGAAATAAATATTTATTTATAAATATTACTTATTGATACATAATATTATTGTTGTTATTATGTTGCTATTGTTGTTGATATTGTTAGAGTTGTTGTCGCTTCTAAGTGTTAAGTGTTGCTGGGTTGTTGTTGCTATTGTAGTATTGGTTATTGGGTGTTGATTTTTTAGCAGTATTTTATAATTATTTTTATGCAATATTTTTTTTTCTTCTAATGTCTAATTTCCTATAGCTCAAGTCTTTTGTAAGCAAAAGGGAGTTTGTTTTGATGAAAATTTGGGAGTTTTGTTGGATATTAATCAAATTTGGACTCTTAGTATGAAGTTAATGGAAAGTTGTGATGGGATAAGAGTAAAGTTGGTAAAGTGTGCTATGATTTATGTAGGTTTATGTGAGTGTAAAGTTTATATATAGTATTTATACTCTAAAATCTTCGTCATTTTGGTTTCAATCACAAAAAAGAAGGAAGTGTGTATGTGGGTATTTTGTTGAATTAATTATTGTAAATTATGAAAAAAAAAATACTCAATTATAAATAAAGTACTCTATTTTTGAACCAAACCTAAAAATAGAATATTTTATTAAATAATTAAGTTTTAATTTTAAACTTTTAGAACCAAACTTATTTGAAATATTTTTTTTATAATATTATACAATGTTTAATGAGAATCATATTTGCTCACCCTCAATATTATTCCAGGATGGGTCATAGACATCCATGGATCTAAAGTTTGGTCTATTAAGGTGGATTGGGCTTGAACCTCTTTTCAAACTAACTCAACAGAAAATCCAAGTCGAGCAACTCTTTGCTTTCGTACCATCACATTTTTATCTTATTTCTTCAAAAAATTATTTTTTTATAAAAAAAAAATATATGAATTCATTGAAAAAATAAATTAATCTCCAAAAATCTTCAACTAAAATAAACTACCCAACTTTTATTTATAAGGAAGTGAGAATATTATTATAGAGGTATACCATGTGTATTGTTGCCATTAAATGACAATTTTAATGAGAATCATATGATAAATTATTTTGTTATATGTCTCGGTCAATTGCACAAGTAGCTTATATTTGAACAATTTTAAATAATTATTCTCATAGCAATTGGTACGTCGTGCATATTTTAAAATAACTATAAAATATTTAATCGAAAGATAAATTTAGTTATAATAAAAAAATAACAAAACAAATAAAATTATTTAATGCTCATGCAATAATACATTTAATAAAGTAACTTAGCTCTCTCATTAATTCATACAGTATACTGATACACACACACATCAATTTTATTATGAAATGCAACAAATATTTCCAAGTTGGTAACGTGTTTGGTGAATTCAAATCTTGTTGCTTTCTTGGGGAAGTAATGGAAAATCAAAAAAGAAAAGGAAAATTTGACTGACAGAAGAATATATGCTGTGATGTCGATGCCAACGCGATGATAGTCATTAATAATCATAAATATTCGTCGACTTTATTATTACTCACATTATATGCATTTTGGCTTCATACTTTCACAAATGTTGTCGACTTGGCTATCCTCTTTTATTTGAAGATGAAATTAATCAATAAAAACTTCAAATCGTCTAAAGATCATTTAATTTTGACTTTTATAGGATCTCATTTGCATTTTGTAATTAATAATATATGTCGTCTGAGAAATTGGATCAGTAAGCCTTCACTTGCCCCTCAGTTATTTTTAAAATGCCGACAAGTTGTTGATAATCGCAGGTGGATTAGTGAGTTACTAATCATTTCAATGATTTTTTTTTTATTTTTTAAAAAAAATATCGAATATTAAATATTATTAAAAAAAATAAATAAATAAATTTATTTTAAAATTAACATGATCAAATACCATTTTAAAAATAAATTTCCATAATCTTAAATAAAATCTTAATTAACATAAGGTACATAGACATTTCATGCATTAAGACAAAGATAGAGAGTAAGATTTTTAGCATTTTATTTATCTTATTTTTAATTATTAGCACTAGAATTGAGATTAAGTTGGTGTGAGTTGGCAGCTTCGCATATATATATATATATATATATATTATGAATTAATTAATTTATAATAAGAAGAAATTATAGGTCCCAATAATATCAACAATTTGACAATTATATATTTCAGTCATGTGAGTTAATTAATTTGCTCTCATACATACGTACGTACATACAAAGTATCTATTAATATTTTATTTTATTTTAATTAATTAAAAAATCTATAGGCATGTGAGTAACATATATATATATATATATATATAGTATACGCATATTTCTGAATCACGGATATGATTGAAATCCCAGTGAACCAAAGCCAATTAAAAGTCAACTAAGGTTTCTTGCAATTTCTCTTTATCTTCCATAGTCTGGATTAGGTTACCCATTGAGAGATTAATTCATGAAACAAGTTACACTTTGATTAAACTGCTGCAGCTTCTAACTGTCTCCTCTTTCATTTTCCTGTGTAAGAGACAAGCTTCAATCACAAGCCATATCCATTCAGTTTCTTGGAGAACTACCCAATCCTTCCATATTTTTTTTTAGAAAAAAAAAATTAGTAAATATTTTCACTACTATATTTTAAAAATAAAATTTATTTATTCTTGTAATATTTAGTTTTTTTTTTTTTTTTTTTTTTTTTGCCTCACAATAACTGTTACTTAAAAAGTCAGTGCGCAGCGAACAAATAGTGCCTTAACGAATACAGAAGAAATTAATAAAATTGCCCAATGGGTTGAAATGTTCAAACAGTGAGAAAGAGACGTGTGTTGTTATTGTATGAAAATATGTGCATGGTGGTAGAGGGACAAATGGCAATTGAGGACAGTAATACAAGGAAAGCAATAGATGGTCAGGCAGGAAGTCAGGTTCCAGATAAATTGGTTAGAAACCCATCGAAGCAAGCAAATCAGTTTGTTTAGCTGACACTTGAAACACAATTGGATCGTCATATAAATATTAAAATGAAATAATCTAAAGTTTTATGTGATATCACTTCACCAATTTTTTCAAAATCATTCATGGTCCACTCGACAAGGAGCCTTTGTTGGAGGATTTGCGTTCTGTCTCTCTCTCTCTCTCTCTCTCTCTCTCTGTTTGAATGAACCGTTTACTAACTAACTAAAAAAATGTAAGTAGATAGGAAATTAATGGGTTTTACAGCATACGATTGCGAGCAAGCAAAGGATTATTGAAGAAGAAAAATGGTCTCTTTCATTCCTTTGGCTGTTGGCAATTGATGTTGACAGTAAATTAAGTTTAACAAATTTAATAGTAAGAATGTTAATAATCTAATTAGGTTTGAAATTGCTACCTTATGAAATAAGGCAGGAACCACTCCTCTTTGAAAAAAAAATATATTATAAGAGTCAAGAGTTTAAGCAATCACATAAATACCCCAGGATTCATGTGGCAGTTGCTCTAGTTTATTCCAAAATTTGGTGTTTAATTCCTAATTATTTCCGTAAACTACAGTGGTTAGGCATAGTCAAATTCTAAAAATGATTTCTTGTGCTACAGGATAACCTTCTACTTTACTATAGTTCGTGAAAAACAAAAGGATTCGCAGGAGAAAGAAAATTTTGCAATAAAACAACAAGAATGAAGACAAACGATGACGAATGCAATGAAGCATACTCAAGCGTGTGAAGAATGTACCATGAGTTACAAATTAATTGGTAGATTTGGGGCGGTTGCTGCACCAACTTCCCCTTCAAAAAAAAAAACCACTTTCCTGGGCTCTTGGTCAGACGGTTCACATCCTCATCCGTCTTCTTCTTACAATTATTTATCTTGGCGTCCAATTCTATTTTTTGGGTTCCCATAATTGAATTATTTGTGTACCAATTATCATTTAAAGTTGTGTACTTTCAAATTCAAATTTTGTTATTCACTAATATTTCTCCAGCACTTTTTACCCCTTGTCAAACCTTTGGTTATTACATTATACTATGCTGCAATGACACGTCTGCTGGTTTTACCAAATTTATTCTCTTATAAACAAATTAACTATTGTTTCAAATTACGACTGATCCACCGTAAAACAATTAACTAAAAGATCATTTAAGAAATAAATACTCGGCAGGCCGTATAAATATAATTGTATTAGATTCCTCAAATACAGTTTCCGGGACATTAGATTCCAAGTTGCTATAAACTCCAAAGCCCAAAACGCGGAAGGTTGGAAGCCATGCAACAATGACGAAAGATCCTCTTCTTGCGTGCATGGTGTGGGTTCATTTGACCAACACTGACCTGCCACGTATTACGTAATCTGACTTGCATTTTCAGCCCCAGTGAGGTAAGTTCAAATTATATATTTACCCTACAGCTACAATGACAGTTCATACTTCTCTTTTCTTAAATTACCCCTAGTACCCTGCTGTTATTCATAGAAGCAAGTAAAGTTAGAGAATATATTTGTCATTTCAAAGGATGATGGCATCTCCAGTGGTCTAATTGATCACAACATTGGGAGGAAGTGTTCCAATCCAGATCAGCCAACAAAAAGTGGGAAATATTTTTTAATTGAATGATCTCGGACAAGAAGCAACACTAGAGATTGTATATAAATAGGAATCTTCAGTTTTGGTGACCAACAGAGTGAGCAAACTAAAACTTTAGCAATTAAGTAACAGAAACACTTAATATGGGGCGGTCTCCTTCTTGTGATGAGAATGGCCTCAAAAAAGGTCCCTGGACTCCCGAAGAGGATCACAAACTCGTCCAACACATTCAGAAACATGGCCATGGAAGCTGGAGAGCTCTTCCCAAGCTTGCAGGTGATCTAGTATTCTCATAACTTTTCTCATTCTTTGTAAAATTAGCTAGGTGAGTTTCTCATCTCTTTGTTTCTGTTTGCAGGTCTTAACCGATGTGGCAAGAGCTGTAGGTTGAGATGGACGAATTACTTGAGGCCTGATATCAAAAGAGGGAAATTTTCTCAAGATGAAGAGCAAACGATTCTACATCTCCATTCCATCCTTGGAAACAAGTAAGTTTCTAAATCATTTGCTTATGCATGTGTGAAACCAAACAAATGCCTAAGATTGTTTACTTTATTTTCGTTGTCGCAACTCCCTTATGTATGTTTTTGTGTTTGCAAGATGGTCAGCAATTGCATCTCACCTACCAGGCCGAACGGATAATGAAATCAAGAATTTCTGGAACACCCACTTGAAGAAGAAGTTAATTCAGATGGGAATTGATCCAATGACCCACCAACCGAGAACCGACATATTTGCCAGCTTGCCTCATCTTATAGCATTGGCTAACCTGAAAGACATCTTAGAGAATCAGCAAATAGATGAACAAGCTGTGAGATTGCAAGCAGAAGCTGTACAGTTAGCTAAGCTTCAATACTTTCAGCATCTTCTCCAATCTGCAGCTTCAATCAATTCTACCCCTTGCGGCCAAAATGTCATTACAGAAATGGACGCTCTTAATTTTTTGAACTCAATACCCTCTATTAAAGAAAATCCAGTCTTAAATTCATCACACACAGAGAATCCAGACTCGTTTTCTCAGCTGGGAATCTCTCAACCACTCCACTATCCAGGTCTATTATCTCACTTTCCAGACCCACAAGTCCCTTTCAGTTTCCAAACACCGTTGAATAGTGAGATGGGCCAATGTTCTTATGACTTTACAATGGTCAGCCAAGAAGCTAACCCACCCGATTCCTCATGGATTCTTCCTTCTGCTCCTGCTCTTCTTCCTTCTGTCACTGAGACGACATCGATAAGCAATCCAGGGGATGCAAGCAGCAGTTCCAGCTACGGTGGAGGAACTTCATCCTATTGGCCTGAACTTTTTTTCGAAGATCCTACTATGCAAGAGATTTCTTAGTTATTACAGCTTGCGAGGTTTGAAGTTGCATCATTCTGTTTACTTTTCCGTGACTATGTATTCGTCTTACACTTTATGGGTATGTAAATGTGCGAGTACCCATACCCCTCATACCCCCATACATACAGGCGTACGTTTATGAAGGTACACAGGATTCAGGTTATATAAACATATAATTATATATATATATATATATATATATGTAGATATACATACCTATCATGTACATAAACTTTGTATAGCTATCAGCGTTGACTTTTGGTTTTGTATCATCGACTCTCAGGAAGTGTTGTGTTTCCGAACAGGAATAGAGAAATATATAAGTTTGTAATCTTAATGTCTGCTTCTTTTTTACTGATTCTGGTCGATATTGTCTTTGGTTTTGGTTTGATAATGTAGTTTTGTGGCCACACAAAAGTCAGCATAGGAAGCGATTTTTACTAATTTTAATAAATTTGTTTGTCTAGCAAAATAAGTCGTGCGTTTGATAAAATATATATATATATATATATATATATTGGATTATTAATTATAGAGGAGAAAGTAATTGCACGTTAGATTTCTCATTTTCCATTATCTAGTTTCGGCAGATAGAATTTTCTCTCTGCCTCTATATATGATTCCGCGTCAGCCAGAATATACGCTCTAATAGTAACATGATCATGCTGATAACATGTCCTTATAAGCATGAATGACAACACTGCACTCGTTCTCCATGCAAGTTTGTGGCACTATGTCATACCGACAAAAACATCTGAACGAACTAGGGTTTTTGCATGAACATACATATGTACTTATCGGTCTTGGTTTGAGAAAGAACAACTCAAACTTCTTATTATGAAAAATTGATAAGTTTAGATTCTGTGAAGTGAAAGATATGTTTGAATATCTAGTTATTTTTCGGATCTATGTGCAAAACTGATCAACCTACAAAATGATCAGGTAGAAAGTTCTTTAATTTCATAGTAATTCCTTAAAAAAAGGACTTGATCCGCAGATTATATCAAACGTCGATCGGCTATCAAAATTAATGCCGAACAGCTCTGGCTACTAACACCAAGCAATTCCCAGTCTATAGCTAGGTAAGTCGCTGTTGCCTGAAATGGTGGTAAAACTTCTATAATATCAGGGAGAGGGTATTCAAATATTATATGTTTAGACAATAGAACTAGGATCTAGTCTTTAAAAATGCGCTTATTATTTCTTATTATAGGAGTGGGCATGACTTCTATTCAAGATGTAAAAGAGAGTGAGACAAAGACACTAACACTAAAGTCATTCTTAATTAGAAAATCATTGTGTGATTAAGCAAATTAATCAGATCCGGACTACAACAAGGATTATATAAATGTGAAATTGCTGTGACTGATTTCCATGAGTGGTTAGATATACTGATTTCTTTTCTATCAAGACATTGACAGTTGTTCAATCAAGCCCGTCCATTTATTGACAAAATCTTCACAAGGAAGCCGTGAAATCTTACACGTGTCAAATTGTCAATGTCCCAATGGACTTTGATTAATTTCCGGGATCATTTTGTGTAAATATTTATTTATTAATTATAAATAAAAAATTTAAAATAAATTTTATAAATATTTTTTATCATATTAATTAAAAATAAAATTTATTTTTAATTTTTTTTATTTATATCTAATGAATAATTTTTTTTTATTAATTAAATAATTCTATCATACTAATTATATTAATATGATAAAATTATTTATATAAATTATTATACTATTAATTAGTGATGATAAACGTTTCACAATGTGTTTGATAAAAGTCAAGTTGGTCGTGGTTGTCAAAGCAACAAAAACAAACACAAGTTCAGGTTAGGTTTTCTTCTCCTCTCCCCTATCATATATATATATATATATATATATATAAACAAAATGGCAATTTTCATTACCTAATCCTACCCCAATTAGTTAGATATATTACTCCAATTTCTTATGACATTGTAGTTAATTATGATTTTGTTTTCTTAATTTAAACATGCAATTTAGATTACTGTAGAGGATTCAATCAGCTAGAGATAACAATAATGGCTACTGAGTGGCAACATCAAGAAACCGATGCTTAATTTGTTTTATGCTAACATAAGAGATATTGTAATCGTGCATATGCTAATCAATTGTCGGATTATCTTATGATTAATATCAAGTTGTAGTTGAGAATTCTGAATGCTATACAAATATATGCACTTATTTTCTCTTAAAATAAAAATTCTTTTATACTCTTTTTTATTATTTTATTAATCTTTTAACAAATAAAAACTAATCAAAAGTTAAAAATGATTAGGACAATAATATTATTTATCAATATTAAGAATTGGCAATAATCACGTCCAGTTCTTCCGGCAACATTTTAAATAGTGGTTACATGGACGGGTCATGGGCTGTGCTGGCCCAACGTTTAAAAAAGAACCCATTTGTAGCCCAATTTAGGGCTCAAACTCGTGCAGCAGAAGGAGCCAACCAGCTCAGCCAGGAGCCTATAATTCTGCTACGTAAGTCCTATAATTATTTTGGACAACGGTGATTATTAAGTTTACTACACTGATTGGAAACGTAAAATGAACGTAATTTGTGTATGGGTCTATGTTGGTGGCCCATACTGCCTGCAAAAATTTCTTCTCCTGGAAGAGAAAAATCACCAAGTAATTACTGCGATGGAATTGATTTGCCAAAAAAAAGTCTCTCTTCTGCGGCCACGGCCACGCAGAGACACTAATAATATAACATCAGAATATCTCATGTGAGAACACCAACTGGCTTTTAATTTGCCTTTTAGTTAAGCAAAGTACAGCAAATCTGTGCAGTGAGATATTGAGAATCTGGGTTTGGAGAATTGGATTGTGATAAGGGAGGGATGAGAAGGGTGTATGATTGCACATAACATGTTTGATGGAACAACAGATTGTGGTGTTGGCGTGACTGAAGCTGGGAAGAGACGTAGGGGACCAACTAAGGTATGAATTGGCAAATTGGGAATGGCGATTGGCAGGGCAGCTCTAGTACAAACCAATGAGACGGATTGCACTCACATGGCATGTTTAATATCTTGCCAATCTTGATTATTCCTGTACCCGAACGCCAACTCCGATCTTGTCCATTCAATGGTTTCCTGTTTTCTTTCAAAACAACGTGATTTGACTTTTAAGATTTATAATTGCATGCCTAATCTCCTATTTTCTCACAACATAACCAGTCCACCCACAAATTAGGTGGGTATACTTTTATTTCTTAACGGTAATTGGTTAAGCACTATAAAGTCTTAATTGTACTGCCATCTCACTTCACATGTATGTTCCAATATTAATTAGATTATGCATCCTTACCTTTTTCTAAAAAAAAAAAAAAATGTGAAGAAAAAGGAAGCTAAGATGTCATTATCCTTACTCATTCATTCATTGCAATAAACATGAAGTCTTTTCTTAATTAAGGAGTTGCGAAGAAAATATCATCATTTACAGTGCCATAAATACATGGCTGAGTTGATAGGAGATACGGGTATTTAATCAATAACATGATGTATTTATTGAAGACGTGGGACAACCTCCCTTTTAAAATTGAAGTCCAAAAAGATTATCTGAAAGAATAAATATCCAGAGGCATTCAGCTGATAATAATTACCCAAATTTGATTTTAACACAAAGGAACAAATAGTTGTTCAGATTATTAGTAAATAATTCAAGATTTCATGAGAATTAATGAATATGGGGCTGGGCTATCTTTAGTATTCTTGTTTTTTTTATTTATTTAACTTTAACAGAGAGAGAGAGAGAGAGAGAGAGGGATAGTTAATCATTTTTTTTTTTAAGTATAGTTTAGTTATTTTTACAAGTTCAACCAAAAAAAATTAATTTTTTTTCAAATTTAATTACAAAACCATAAATTATTAATTTTGGAGTTTTTTTTTTTTTAATTGTACTCCAACTCTGTTAATAAAATACATCTTTTTATTTAGTTTATTAATGTCTCTTTTATCTTTCGCTTGCTCAATTACTAATTCATCTCTCTTTTAATATTAAACTCAAATTTCTTCTATCAAATGTACGTATCATACTTATTTGTTAGAGTTAATTATCAAAATATATTTACTTATTAGAGTTAATCATCAAAAATTGGAGAAACCTTAATATTAAGCCTTTAAAAAATTTGGTAAGTGTTAAAAAAAAAATTAGAAGAATTTCTCATATTTATATATTTTATTTAAAAGTAGATAAAAATTAAGTTTGTAATTTCTTGAATAAATTATATCTTTTATTATATAATTTACTTTTTGTAATTATGAATAGACGGTTATTAAAAAATTAAGTAAAATAGATATTTGATGATCAATAAATAAAAATATTTTTTTAAATATAATGCTAAATATTTATTTTAATTTTTTAAATTTAAAATTAATTTTTCAATAGTAATTTGAATTGTTTTTAAAGTTAAAAGTATTAAAGATTGAGTAGGTACACATTCAAACATGCCTAATGTATGGAGACCAGAGAATTATGGTCAGTGCATACATACTAAGGGAAGGCAGAGAGCAAAAAAGCTACGCACATCATTCGTAACAGTGACGTATAAATGGAATCTATGCTTTTGTGAACAGCCCCACAGAGCCCCACTTCAAGATAAAGCCAAATCCAACTAGCCAGCAAAGCCTATCTTGTCCACCACTTGCTGGCCGTTCCCTTTGGCCTCCAAGCTTTCGGTGCAAAATCCATGCTTAATTTCAGTTTACCCCAATCTCTGCTCATAATCTTCCTTCTGTTTCCAACTTCATTATATTGCATCAATTCACTCCCAATGGTTGTTTTCAAATGTTATTTTAATTTGACCAATATAAATAATCTTTTTTTCCCTTTTGTTACGATAATGAGTTAATATTAGTTTAGTCCCAACTAATATTAACAATCTTTAATTTTGTTCTTAATTTTAACGTGATGCATCAATTCATCTTCACCTGTTATCTTTCAACATTGAATCAAACATCTAAAAGGTTGAAATTATAATTATCATATAATAAATTAATAAATGAAAAATAATTCTTTTGTCTTTCTATTCTTTCTTTTTCTTTTTCTTTTTTTGATAATCTCTCATCATCCATAATCAAGATAAAAGTGAATACAAATTTCAATCCTACAAATTTAAATTAATTTTTATGATCTTCACAATTAAAATCAATTTCATAATCTCAGCAATGTAACTAATTAATTCAAACTTTGTGAAAAAAAAATTAAAAAAAAACCCAAAAATATCATTGTAGATAATAAAGGGGGGAGAAATGAAAATTGTCTATATGGGTTGGGTTGGGATTAAACTGAAATAAATTATTTTTTGACTAAGGAAAAAATGTCTTTATAGTGATCAAATTAAAGTTAATAATTGAAAGTAATAGTTAGAGGTGAGTTGATGCATTACAATAAAATTGGAGACGAATAAACATGTCAATATTGACTCAGATAAACTGAATTAAGCCTAAATATAATTCCCAAGTTGCAAAAAGGGGAAATACTTAGAATCAGATGCAACCCAACAATTTAAAAAAAAGAAAGAAAAAAGAAATTATACCCATTTATTAAATCCCCAAATACCCTTGTTATATAAATAGAACAAAAACAAAAAAACAAAAACATGTTTCATAGCGATTTTTGTGTCTTATCAAATGAAAAATTTAGGTTAAAATTACAAAAATAAAAATAGCAATAAAATAATAATGAAAAAGAAAATAAAGGCCATGTTTTCATTTTCAGGCATATTTTCCACCCTGTCAACGACAAGAGGATTAGAGAAGGAACTAGAGAGGTGGGTAGTGTTTTGTTTTCTTGCGTCAGATAAGAGAAAATGAAAATCTCGAAAAAACAAAAGTTGTGGCTGCAATTTGTCTATCAATTTGCTGCATCCCCACTCCGTTAACCAATCTAATTCACTCACTCTCCCACCCCTCTCTCTTTCTATAAAGGGCTTGGCCTTTAGTTCGCTGTTGATCCAAAAAGACTAAAAAACCTACATTCATTAAAAATAAAATAATACCACCCAAAAATGCTGGAGTAAATACATAAATAAATTTATTTAAGAAAGAGAATCAAAAAGATAAAAGTGCAACATAGAAATCAATAGCACCGGTCTAAAATCTCCTATCCATAATAGCATAAATATAAGTACTACATAAGCAAAAAGACCAATCTGAGAAGATTAACAGAAAAACCTCAATTGGGTTGGTTCCAGAGAGATACATGATCCATAACTGAGATATATTATATAGAAAGTGGGTTTAGTTTTGGATTTTTGGTTGTTAAGTGAGTTTCTTGGAGATGTCAGGTGGGGGTTGCAGCATAGTATGGTTCAGAAGAGATCTAAGAGTGGAAGATAATCCAGCACTGGCAGCTGGTGTTAGAGCTGGTGCTGTTGTTGCAGTTTTCGTTTGGGCACCTGAAGAAGAAGGTCCTTTTTATCCTGGGAGGGTTTCTAGGTGGTGGCTCAAGCATAGCTTGGCTCATCTTGATTCTTCTTTGCGAAGTCTTGGTACTTCTCTCATCACTAAGAGATCAACTGACAGTGTATCTTCTCTTCTTGAAGTTATCAAAGAAACTGGTGCTACTAAGCTCTTTTTCAACCACTTATATGGTCAGTTTATTTCTTCTCTGTTTAGTTTTTGGTTCTTCTTAATTTCCTGCATATTGATGTAGGAAGTTTGTTAATTTTTAATTATTATTTTGGATGGGGATAATGGATCATGTGGATTGACTTTTGTGTTATTATATATTTTCTGCTTCTTTGTGCTTTTTCCATTTTTTTTTAATAATTATTTAATTCCATGAACGATGCCAATCACTATGAATTGGTATAGCATGTTTTTTATAGATTTGATTTAAGTTTTTATTTCAGATTATTTTATTATCGGCTGTTGGATTGTGCTGTTATTGCTTGTTACTATATATCATTTGCTTTCGGAAATGGGGCATATATAATATTGGAATTGTAGTGCACTCATTTTATTCTCTTCAGGTTGTCTTATAGTCACACTTTGATTTTCCTGATCAATTTCTATTATGATCTGGTCTTCTTATTCAGTAATTTTATTTGATAATATATGGAATACAGGGTAATAGGTCTAAATATTGTAATAAATATGGAATAGAGGGTAATAGGGCTTAATGTTATACTATGGCAATTTCTTGTCATCAATATTGGCAAAACAATGTAAAGCATTTGGAAACCAATAGTGTCAATTCACTGTTTTCCAGACCCCTTATCGCTGGTTAGGGATCACCGAGCAAAGGAGGTTCTGACTGCTCAAGGAATAGTTGTCTGCTCCTTTAATGCGGATTTGCTCTATGAACCATGGGATGTAAGTGATGCCCAAGGCCGACCTTTCACGACCTTTGCTGCTTTCTGGGAGAGATGCCTTAGCATGCCTTATGACCCTGATGCTCCACTTCTTCCACCGAAGAGAATAATTTCAGGTGTGTATTGCTTGTGACCCTGATACTCCATTCTGTTTTTGGTGAATGAATTTGATCTGTCATGGACTATAAGAGACTGATCATTGCATCAATAAAAATGTTGAACTTACAGAGAAATGGAATTTCGTATTTGTGTCAATTCTGAAAATTTAAAAAGAATGATCTGAAATATCCATGTAAAGGGACTTTTGTTTTATGAGAATTTCAAGAAATCTTGTGCATGGAAAACTCATATTTAACGTTAATGGGAAGGTTATCTTTTTAACTGACTCTTCTGAAACCATTCCGTTGACTAAGCTTCAGGAATAAAATCTTCTTTTAATATTATTTTTGGCTCCAATTCAATAGTTACATTCCTAGTGGAATTGTGAACGTGTATTATTGTCAGATGCATTGGAGTGTTTTCCTCGACAAATTTGCTTGCGTTTTAAAAATTTAAGGCATGCACTACTTAGCTTTGAAGATGACGGTCATGTTTTATTGTATATGTTCTGATCTGTTTGTGTTTTAAGTGTACATCCCTCGTCTACCTTCTTTGTTTTCAATCTGTGGTGTATAATCTTCTTTCCAATTTTTCTTGCTGTCTTTTAGGTGATATGTCTAGGTGTCCTTCAGATACATTGGTGTTTGAAGATGAATCTGAGAAGGGAAGCAATGCACTTCTTGCTCGAGCATGGTCACCTGGGTGGAGTAATGCCGATAAGGCTCTGACCACATTCATTAATGGGGCTCTAATTGAGTACTCTAAGAATCGGAGAAAGGCTGATAGTGCTACGACCTCATTTCTTTCTCCACACTTGCATTTTGGGGAGGTGAGTGTGAGAAAAGTCTTTCATATCGTCCGCATCAAGCAGCTTTCATGGGCCAACGAAGGGAACAAAGCTGGTGAAGAAAGTGTGAATTTGTTTCTTAAGTCGATCGGTCTTCGAGAGTATTCAAGATACATGAGTTTTAATCATCCTTACAGTCATGAAAGGCCTCTTCTTGGGCACCTTAAGTTCTTTCCTTGGGTTGTGGATGAGGGGTATTTTAAGGCATGGAGGCAAGGTAGAACTGGCTATCCTTTGGTGGATGCCGGCATGAGGGAGTTATGGGCCACGGGCTGGCTTCATGATCGGATACGAGTAGTGGTGTCTAGTTTCTTTGTAAAAGTTCTACAGCTTCCTTGGAGATGGGGAATGAAGTATTTCTGGGATACCCTCTTGGACGCAGATTTAGAAAGTGATGCTCTTGGTTGGCAATACATTTCTGGTACTCTCCCTGATGGTCGTGAGTTAGACCGGATAGACAATCCACAGGTGTGGATAATAATTTTAATCATTCTTTTGCAGCTTTGTTATGCACAAGCATACCATTTTCTTTGATCATAATGATGAAAGTCATTGAGCCATTTTATTTTATTCTTTTTCCATTTTAGATACTTTGTTCTTGTTTTCCAGGTCTTTAGTGTTTACATATGTAATCCGATATTAACGAATCTTTTAGTAGCAACTTTAGTTCTTTAGATATGGAACAGAGGTCAACATACCTGTGTCCAACAAATTTTTGAAGCGAATATAATTTAGCAGTGATTTTCCATCAGAAGTTGATCCCAGTTTTCTACTATCAACAAAACTACTAGTCCAAGGATTCATTTTTCATTTTGGTACTTCTATATTTTTGTTTTAACCTCTCTTTTTCTCTGAAGTTTTCTGACACTTGAAAGTTACTAAATCTTCATAATTCGTAATTCCTTGAATATTGTTCTCACTCATTATTGATTTCAACAGTTTGAGGGATATAAGTTTGACCCCAATGGAGAATATGTGCGGCGGTGGCTTCCTGAACTTGCCAGACTGCCAACTGAATGGATACACCACCCATGGAATGCACCAGAGTCTGTACTCCAAGCTGCTGGAATTGAGCTTGGATCCAATTATCCTCTCCCCATTGTGGGGATTGAAGCTGCAAAAGCCAGGTTGGAAGGAGCACTTTCAGAAATGTGGCAGCAAGAAGCAGCTTCTAGAGCCGCAATTGAAAATGGAACTGAGGAAGGTCTGGGTGACTCTTTTGAATCAACCCCAATTGCCTTTCCTCAAGATATACTAATGGAGGAAAACTCTGAACCTGCAAGGAACAACCTTCCTACAACAGTTCGGTGTTATGAAGATCAGATGGTTCCAAGCATGACTTCTTCTTTGGTGAGAGTTGAAGAGGAGGAGTCTTCACTGGATCTTCGAAATCCAGTAGAAGATAGTAGAGCAGAAGTGCCAAGAAATGTAAATGCAAATGTAAATCAAGAACCTAGAGGAGACACGCTAAACCAAGGTTTTCTGCAAACAGTTCGTAACACCAATACTTTTCCACAATTTAATGTCACAGTAGGGCTGGCAAATGCTGAAGACTCGACGGCAGAATCTTCTAGTACTACTAGAAGAGAAAGAGACGGAGTGGTGGTTCCAGTATGGTCTCCTCCAAGTTCTAGTTACTCAGAGCAGTTAGTAGGTGATGAAAATGGAATTGCAACAAGTTCATCTTACTTGCAGAGGCAGCCGCAGTCTCACCAAATAATGAATTGGACGCGGCTTTCGCAAACTGGGTAAGAACTCTTTAAGCATTTAGCAATCAACCACTTTTCCTTGGATCTGTATATCATAAACAACTTTAATTTTCTATGAGTTCCTTCTACCTAAGGATTGAAAATGTGTGGTCTGACATTGTTTATGATCTAGAACCACTTGCAAATATACATTTTGCTTTCTTTGGGCTTACTGATGGCTCTCTAAATTCCCAAGGACATCCTGATATATCCAGATTATAAAGTGGATACAAGTGTTATTGAGAGTGCAGTCATGATAATTTCCAATTTAGTATCGTCGGATTACCCTTGACCAGGAATCTTTCTTCTCGTAACAGGTAAAACATAAATGTACATGACACAGGCTGGACGCTAGAAAGGTGGAATGAAATGATTCACGATCCTGTTGGCCAAAGGGATGATAAATTAATATTACGCATTTATCTTTCATATACCCACTTTTTCTTCTTACTGGTCTAAACTGATAGGCAGTTCACCTCCTACGTGCATGAAACTCTATATTAGTGCAGGTGGCTGATCTGTTATCCTTTCTCCTTGCTTCTTGTACCATATACATAGCTCTGGTGTATAGTTTCTGTTGTTCTCGTAAGGGAGAGAAGAATCATGGTAGGGATTTGTAGTTCTCAAATAAACCCAGGTTTGTGGTCGTTCAGTTTATTGATTAGGCAGATGTCTTATCCTAGTTCATGTTTATATCGTCTTCATTTTCTTCCCTTCTTCCTACATCACTGACTACTGGTATATTTAAGTAAATTTAATTGGTTATTACAGGTCTGAAAGATTATTAAACTTTCTTGTTTCGAACCCCTGACACCTCGTACTGGAAATTTTTTTTCAGATTTTCGTTTTCAGGTTTTACAAGAAACGAAAGAAAATTAAATGTGGAATATTACATGTTAAGGGAAGAGATACAGATGCTGACTAAGATGAAAAACAATGAAACAAATAAAAGATCTGATATCTGTCAAATTACAATGATAGAGTCATAGACCAAGTTCGATAAAACTCTGAAGAAATGCAACTTGACTACTCTAAGCCGGTGCTTTTGGACATCAAAGTTGAGGGATTTTCCAAAGGACTCTGATCAACTTCTTTTCCACAGTGGTTTATCTATGGGTCAGCATGAACATAAAGTTGATTATACATGCTTTTCGTCTCCTCGGGCTTTTCAGCAGGTTCAGGCCGTTCAGCAGGCTTAGGTACCCTGACTACGCTGTACACCATTGCTGCAGCCATAGCACCAAGAATTGGAGCTACAATATAAACCCAAAGATTCTTGTAAACACCAGAAACCACAGCAGGACCTATACTCCTGGCAGGGTTCATTGAAGCTCCAGTAATTGGCCTGCACAGTTCAACTTGTTAACCAAATTTATCGTTTCTATGGGTTGCACAAAAATAAGCGCCCTAAAAGTATCTGTCGTTGTGGTGGCAGTGCTGGTGGAAGAAAATGGCGAAATGATTAGTGAAGTTCAATTACCCAGAAACTATGACATTAGCCATCAATGTAGCACCTATAGCGACTCCAGCAAAGTCTTTGGTCTGTTAGATCAAAAAACACTGAGTCAACGCATTTCATCTTTAAATGAAAATATAACCGAATGACAAATTTTGACCGGTAAAAGCAACTGCAATAGCTAGAATAGTATACCGCTCTGTGATCTGTAGCAACACCGGAAATGGCGAACATCAAAATGAAAGTGACTATGAATTCCCATGTGATAGCTTCAAGATCAGAGGTTGTATCTGCATACTGAGTCATTGTTGCACGAATGCCGTCTTGCTCATTAAACAATACTCTCAGTGTTAGACTTGCAAGTGTTGCTCCCAGCAGTTGTGACAGCACATACATAGGAACCTACATAGTAATTCCAGACATTTTCTTTGTTAATACTTGTTCTTTAAATTCATGGTTGCTTATGTAATAACTAGCTTACTTGTTTCCATGACAGTTTACTAGTAGCAGCAAAGGCTAGAGTAACAGCAGGATTAAAATGGGCACCAGAGACATGCCCGACTGCATAAATCATTGCCATCAGTACGAGACCCCAGACCAGCCCTATTCCCACGATGGTAAGGTTTTGAATTTTGTTAACCAGAGCGGAGCCGCATCCCACAAAGAGAAGAATATAAGTGCCCACTAACTCTGCAACAATCTGTTAACAGAATACAGGGAAAAAAAAATGAAACAACAAATAAATAACATTCCTAGGTTAGAGTTAGAAACAGATAACAAGTGCCGGTGCCATGGCTGTTGACGTTAACACTCACAAACTGAGGTGTACCTTTTGGATATGAGATGGAGAAGCATTGTCACTGGCAGTCCTTTTCCGAAAACAATGAGCCTTTGCTTCGTCAATAATTGGTTGTTTAGTGGGCAATGTTTGTTTAGGGGAGAATTCTACAGTAATTGAAGGCGAGCTGGCCATTACTGCAATGAGAAACTATGAACAACCACTGTGGCTAAAACATCCTATGCAAAGTATTCTTATACGGCTTTTTTTTATTATTATTATTATTATTTCGTAAAATTTCAGTCTCTGGCATTTGTCCTAGGGATATTCTTTCTAACATTGTCATCGAATGATATAATTAATATATTACTGCATAAACTTGTCCGATGTACATACTTTATTGATAGCCGGACTAATTCTACCATCAGGCATACCGATTTGGCGGCAGGTATTGGGAATCATCCGATAGTATCTAAGGTCTTGAAGTGTTTTATTTGGAGTTGCCTGGAGTGTAATTGTCCGCGAATGACCTGGATTACCTTATACAAAATAGCACAAGAAATTCTTACCCGTCATTTTTTTTAGCCTGCAATTTGACTTTTAAGAACTAAATCCAATCATTGAGGCACGATTCTTGCCCTATAACATGTTCGTGGTAGAGTCCTGATAGCATAGTTTTTTGGCTGTGAATTGTAGCAGAACAAATATCAGGCCGACCTGTACTAGAGGTTCAAAGCACAGGACATATACAGGAGCATTCTTGATCGTCTTGGTTCACATCGATGCAGAGCTTGGGCAACACATTTTATATGAACCAGTCTAGTAAAATCCTAAGCTGAAAGTAACATCCAACAAGAAATTACTCCTATTTAACATCGATAACTGGTAAAAACAAAACATATCTCAGAATGATACTCAAAGTCCTCAACTTTTATGCCTAGAATAATTATACAACTTGATTATATACAAAACTCAAGCATGAATTTTACCATCATGAATACAGAGAAAAATGGTGTGTTTACTGCCTAGTAACCCTTTGTATTTGCCAAATACTTTAAACTGTTCTGTTTTTAAAAAATTAATGCCCCCTTATCGTTGAAGTATAGTAAGACTGTATCATTAGATAATTTAATCTTGTGATCAGCATTTGTTTTCAATTGTTCAAGTACTCATGAAACGCTCTAAATTGTAAACAGTTATAAACTTCAAGCTTCTGGGCCTCTGACTAACGGAAAAGTGTCACTTGTACCTCTACACTACCGGAAAATCAGGATTCCTCACGCATTAACTTGTTAGAATTTATTTATTTTTTAAATTTTACTTCGGAGGTTTTTCACTGAAAAATGCTCTTACTTTCTCAGAAAGTTGTATCCCATTTCCTGAATAAACATTTTCTTAATTCTGATTGTCAGATTCCACTAACACTTTATCATCAAAATCTTCACTCAACGGCTCGTGGAGTTGTTCGATAATTATTACCCAGTTTGATGCAAAATAATTTGAAAGCCATGAATAACAAAAGGAGCTTAGATTTGACCAATTATGACTAATGAAGCCTGGCCCTGATGTGTACTGCTTCCGGCTCCCCAGTTCTTTGTCGAGCCCCATCTCCATGCGCGGCATTATTGGAATACAGAGATTAATGGTGACCATATTTAGGACTTTAAGCAGGTGGTCCTTTAACCAATAATTAAACGTCATTATATTTACAAGACACTATTAACATATAAGCACAATGTCAAGGAGATCTTGGTTTCTTATTTATTAACTTAAAATTTTTAAATCAACCAATAACTTAACATGATAATAAAGTCAGTTTCAATAGTTTTATTTGTTTTGGTCTTCAATCTTCTTCTG
>CP135544.1:5121325-5180361 GCA_032402905.1 Khaya senegalensis | reverse complement strand
ACAAGAAATTTGCTGAGCTTTCAGGAAATGACATATTCAAGAGTGATGTTCCTCCAACATCTGCTGAGAAGGCACTGAGTGTGGCAAAACTGCGGGAGATGAGCGGCAATGACATTTTTGCTGATGGGAAGGTAGAGTCTCGAGATTATCTGGGTGGTGTGCGCAAGCCTCCAGGTGGCGAGAGCAGCATTGCCTTGGTTTAACTTGTTAGGTCTAACTTCGATATTTTTTATACACCATGTCTGGTTTTGTGTTATTATCTTATCTGTAGTGGGGGTGTGTGATTATATTATTTGACCTTGCATTGTGGGTCACGGGAATCTTGTTCTAGGTTTTTAACATGTTGCCAGAGCTATGGACTGTCTGCTAATTTGGTTTGTATGTCCATAATCTTGTGCTTTTCAGTCGTTGTGTTAGTGAAATTTGTCTGTCCGTTTACCACGGTTCAATTTTATCTCTTGGTGATACATTGACAATTTTATATTATTTTTGATTTAAGTCCCATCTGTGTTACGCTCCCAGATACTTTATTTGCTTGCCAAACGTCTGTACGTTCATATAGGGGTATATGTTGCTTTTAACCAATGCAATACCCTGTAACCAAATCAAAGAGCAGGCTTAAAGTGCCCTACAGAGGGGAACCTGGGCTTGAGGTTCAACGATGCAAATGTATATGTCAATTGTCATTTAGGCATATATGTGCATTGATAGCTTGTGCTTGAAAAAAGGGTATTGGAAACGATATAATACACGTTATACAGTAGCATAGTATAATAGGCATTATACGGTAGCAAACCAAAACCAACCGGGTTGTGAAATGTGAACCATGAAAGGAGGACTTTGATGGCATGCAATCACTTGCGGCATCGCCTTTAGCGTGTTACATAGAGTATTTATGCCAGGCGGTTGAAAAGTCGACTGAATCAGGGGCTGGCGTTTATTTGAAGTACAATAGATGCAAAGCAGATGATCAAAGCAAATTCAAGATCCGTTAAAGGTAGGGGTGAACAAATCAAGTTTCGGTTCCGGTTCTATTTGGAACCGAAACCTACCCTAAATAAAATCGGTTCTAAAATTTTAGAACCGGAACCTACCCTATTTAACAGGGTATCCTATTTTTCGGTTCCGGTTCGGTTCCGATTCAATTCCGATTCCAAAAAAGGGTACCCTAAAATTTAAAATATATAAAAAAAAAAATCAAGAAAAACTTAACTATATATGTCTAATAATTATAAAGTTACTATAATATATAAAAAGAATATATTCAAATAAAAAAAAATCATGTTTCTTCAATGCAAGTACTGGAAATTTGAAAATTAATATGTTTGTATGTCAACAACAAATCCATACACCAACTTAAGTAACAAAAATATAGTTTAACTATTCTAATATGTAAATAGCAAGTTCAAAAGAGAAATTTTTAACAATGGGCAGTAACAATGCAGCAACTAACAACATAACAGTAGCAAAAAGCTAACAACTAGCAATATAGCATAAAGTCAGCAACCAGCAATGCCAACACCACCTACAAAAAGCCAACACCACCTATAAGATAACAATACTACCAAAACCACCAGCAATAAAATTACAAAATCAACAATAATTTTTGTTCCAACTCCACTAAAGATTTATTTGTTCTAATGCCTTTCCTGTCCATAAAAGGCTAAAAATAAGATAGAGAGAAAATGAGTTACATCCTCACATCAAAAGTAACAAATGAATTAATTGTTCTGAAAGATGCTGAGCTATGATTTGAGGAAAAGAAAGTGTAACTATTACAATCAAACATATGTATCACGCAGTATCTTAATAGCAAATTCACCATAATTATGCTGTTAACTAAGATTGTTTATCTCCTTAAATTGCAAAACTGAAAAAATGTAAAGTTTACCTCTGCACCACTAAAATATGAAATAGGAGCCTAAGAAAAACAACAAACAAAATGATTGCCACACAAAGAACTTTCTCTGCATAGAAAGCATATTCCAAACTCATAAATTAACCATAAATCTGTAATTATACATTTGGTACAGCCTAATTTCTTTCATGTAACACTAAACTTATCTATACTAAAACTACAAGAATTCTCTCCTTACTCACCTCTCAAGTCATTAAAAATTATACACAAATATCAATAACTATTGTTAAGACACATAGAAATTCTACCATAATTTATGTAATGCAATAACATAAATACAAGCATACATTTAAAGGATCTATATAGAATACAAAATTTATTACAGCAAAATATGATAAAGAAAAGGAAATAACTAACTAATAGAACTTTGTAACATCATTTTCATCAAATCTCAAACTACCCATTTTCCCACCACCCTCACAATAAACTCAAAGGATCAAACAATTGTAGACAAAAATCACTAATAAATCATAACCAAAAATCTGAAAATAGAAACCAACAAACAATAGAGAGAAATCTGAACTATCCACCAACCTATAAATTAAGTAGAAATAAAAATAATAATAATGACCTACCTTATTTGCATGCTGGCAATAAAAACACTCACTTTTCAAATTTTAAAGTTGTTTTCATTCACATATTCTGTATCCGTAACCATGCTCATTTCTGTTACAAAGAAATAAAAAAAATACACATAAGTCAGGTTATGATAAGACTAAAATAACAAGCTAACATTATTAAAACTGAAATTATAAAGTTAAGCTTACCAGAATCATATATTTCTGCATCTTCCATCAAATTTTCAATATTTATCGGTGTTGGCGCAGCTCGTAACCAATCTTGAGTACAAATCAATGATTCCACAACTTTCGGAGTTAAGCAACTTCGAAAGGGATCAAGTACACGACCGGATGTACTAAAAGCCGACTCTGAGGCAACAGTAGATACGGGAATTGCTAAAATATCTTTTGCAATGCAAGAAAGAACCTTATACTTGAACCTATTAGTTTTCCACCAAGCTAAAATGTCAAGATTGCTCCTACTATCTTCACAAGCTTCTTCAAAGTACTTCTCTAACTCCGATTTAGGCTCCACATCTTCTTCATCTCTTATAAATTTAATCACGTCTTCGTCAATGTGCATGTCATCATTATTGCTGCCCATATCATCAGTATCTTTGGCCACACTTAAACTTTGAGACGAATAACTTGATTCACAACCTTTACAACCACCCTCATAAAACTCAAACAAACGTTGCAAGGAATTCTTCAATTCTGCACATTTCTCATGTACCATTGCACTATCATCACCAAAAAGTCTCTTGTAAAAATATTTAGCCACATACATTTTGTATCTTGGATCCAACACAGCTGCAATTATAACCATAATGTTTGTCTTATCGACATCACCATAATATTTATCAAATTTTTCTCTCATTTTCAAACACATACTTCTTAGATATGGATCCATATCATTCACCCATTCATTCATGCAATTAAAGATGCCAACAATATCATGAACATAACTATTAGATGTGACATACAAAGATCTCGATAATTTATTAGTGGTGATATAGAACTTCTTTAAAAATCTTGCTAAGACTTTTGCTTTTTGCCAATCTTCCCAAGTAGGAACACCATCATCACTCTCAAGTTCGGACTTATAAGCCGGATCCTCATCCTCCATCCTGTCAAATGCTTTTTGAAATATAATGGCACTTTCCAACATTAGGTAAGTAGAGTTCCACCTAGTTGAAACATCAAGACAAACTTTTCTATTATTTGTAATTCTTTCTCTTTCAACACATAATTTAAATTGTTGGGCCCTTGCTGTAGAACTCCTCACATATCTCACTGCACTACGAATTCGGCTAACTGAATTTTTTATTTCTCCTAATCCATCTTTAACAATCAAATTCAAAATATGAGCAGCACATCTTATGTGGAGAAATTCTCCATCAAGAACTAGGTTTGGAAGCTTACCCTTCAAATATGCAATCGCCACATCATTAGAACTTGCATTATCTACCGTTACTGTAGACACTTTATCATCAATACCCCATTCTTGAATACATGATTGTACCATTTTTCCTATGTCTTTCCCCTTATGGCTAGGCATTTCAATAAAATTCAGAATTCTTTTGTGCAATTTCCAATCATTATCAATAAAATGTGCAGTGAGACATAAATAACTAAGATTTTGAACAGAAGTCCAAATATCTGTAGTCAAAGCAATTCTTGTATTCATAGAGTTTAAGCATTCTCGCAAACTTCTTTTTTCACTCATATATACTTTCATACAATCCCTAGCAACAGTAAAACGAGAAACAAATTTGAATTGAGGTTGTAAAGCATGCACAAATTCCCTAAAACTATCACGCTCCACTATAATAAAAGGCAACTCATCTTTTATAACAGCTTTAGCAAGCATCAATCTACAATACTCTTGATCAAATTTCCATGTTGTAAGAGTACTACCTTCATCAGTACTACATGACTTGCCTACAAGCATCCTTTGTCTTTTATCTAGATTATGAGGAAATTTAGTGCATCTATCAATGTATTTTTTCATAGCAGAAGTACCCCACTGAACCTTATATGTTAACAGCTTTCCACAATAATTGCATTTTGTATTTTCAACAAAACCAGTATGTTGATTAATTATCCGCTCAAAATGATCCCACATTTCAGAAGTATTTTTACGAGTTCGGGATACCTTGGAAGTAGCTTGAGTATCCTCGCCAACTACATCCATCTTTGCTATTTACTCTTCAAACTTTAAGAACTGAAAAAAAAAAAAAAGAATGAATGAATTTTAGATTAACAATTAAAGAGCCATAAATAAAAATGCTAAAACCAGTAGCTCAAATGAGGATTCTTTAAATTTTAAAGAAGAACAGAATGTGACTATATGCTAATTAATTTCTTTATTCATATTTGTGCACATTTTGCTTCATAGAAATTTAGTCATGTTATATTTGTTTCATTAATTTATTCATATTAAAGTTTTTCTGTTTGTAGTTAACATTTTTCATACAATGAATATCATAATCATCAACAATAATAATAATTGCATTATTTCATACATATACATAATTTACAACTTGAGATAGACATGCATGCTACACTCATTATAGATAGAAATACCATAATTCAAAACTGCATTATTTCAATAATTTATTATTGAACATTATAAGTCTAATAATAAATTCCATGATCATTGACAGCAACAATTGCATTATTTCATACATGCATAAAATTCAAACCCCAGAACAGATATGAGCTGAACAAGGGCATTTTAAGTTACATGTTTGTTCACCTTCATGTTAAGTTATAAGATCACAATACAGAAAATTTAACTTGGGCATTTCAGTTGTTTTCCTTACAGAAACCACCGCATTTTTGTTAAAAAGATCAGTATGAAGACTGCATAAAGGAAACAAATGAAGTGCACAGAGATTATCCAAACTCATTAGAGATCTATGAATGTAATGAATTTTTTTACACATTGGATATTAAAAGAAAATAATCTAGTTGTCTAATAGGAAAAAAGACCAAATATGAGCCAAAACAGTAAATACAGTATTCAAAACCCTTGCGACACTTACTGAACAAAGAGTGATCATTTGCAATAAACTATTTTCTTTGACGGTGTAGACTAAAAATTTAGAAACAGACTAGCCTCAATCATGAACTTCATGATGTATTTATTGTGAAAGATATACTACATGACAACCATTAAAAGCAGGAAGCAACAATTCTGAAACTAACCTAAGTTTAATAGAGAAAGAAAAAAATTACGTCAAAATAAAAGAGTAATATATAATTGTGACATTGACAACAAAGAAAATAGAAAACTGTGGTGCAGGAATTCTCATTTCAATTCCATAATAACCATTAATTAGTCTCTAAACATAATTGATGACATTAATTTCTACTATAATTACTTACTATTCAACTAAGAAATAAGAACGAAAATTCTCAAAAATGAAACCCTAGTGAGAGAAAGTTAAAATTGTCAGCCATATAATTCAAAAGAGAAGGAAGGGGTGCGAACTAACCAGAATCTTTAGTCCTGACGGCGAGAAAATGAGAGTGCTCGCAGATGGAAAGAGAATCGAAATTCGAAAATGATCTCAACGGCAGAATGCTCAGTTTGATGGAGAGTAAAGTAATGGTGATGACTATCAAATTAACAATAGCTTTAAATGTAAAAGCATGCTCTCAAGACCTTCTTGAATGCAAGTGTGACAAACGAAAATCAGAAAAATTGATTTTCAAATTTGGGTATTTTGTACAGTAACCCTAAACAAATAAAGCCAAGCCAAGAGAACAAAGAGTAAAAAGGATCGAAGAAGTGAAGATTAAAAGCTTACAATCAACGAAGATGATGAGGGAATGTCAATTGCAGACGAAGAAATAGAAGTTTCAGAGGTAAGAATGCACAGAAGAGAAAGAAGGAGTCTTAGAAAGAAGGAGTTTTAGAATTCGGACGAAGAAAAAAGGTAAACTCGTCGAGGTAGGTTAGATTTTTTGTTTCGTTTGGGTCGGATTTTTTGGGTCGGGTCGGGTGTTTTAAGTTTTTAAATGGGTCGGTTAAATGGGTCGGTTCCGGTTCTTATTTATTTATAACCGGAACCTAACCGATTTTTTTCGGTTTCTTAAATTGAGAACCGGAACCATACCGATTATAATAGGTTCCGGTTCTACAACTGATTTTACAATTCGGTTCTCAACGGTTCCGGGTCGAACCGGAACTATTGATCAACCCTAGTTAAAGGATGTGAATAAGGGGGGAGCATTTTGTTATACTAGGTAGATTAGAAGGTGAGCCGAAAAATTTAGTTATGAAGCAAGTAGTTTAGCTTAGCAATTGAAGAGCTATTTTTTCAGTTTGTATTTATGTGTAGAAGAAGAATCTTGAGTTCTCTGTAAAATAGTATAAAATAGCCAAATAGTTACATAAATGATAAGTAATTTTTCAGTTGAAATAAAAATTAATTTTTTCTCTAATTTTCACTTCCTTTTCTTAATAAATAAACAATCTCTTATTATTTCTTTACTTGGTATCAGAGCATATTATTTCTCATTTACAATTATAGTCAAACACGATGGAACTAATTATTTGATTTGGAAGTCATGAGTTTTATTTTCAATTAAAGGTAATGAAATTGAGAATTTCATCCTTGATGAGACAACTTGTCCACCAAGGTTTAGATTTGAAGGCAGAGAAGGATTTCCAATTGAAAATCCCGAGTTCATTATTTGGAAATGTCAAGATCAATTACTTCTTGGTTGATCACTATTGTTTATGAGTGAGAACATCATTGATATGGTGATTGATCGTAAAACATCACTTGAACTATGGAAGGATTTAACTAAACAATTTAGAACACAATCTAAAGTTGAAGTATTGTAATTAGAATCTTAAATTCAGTTAATTAGTTGAGTACTTAATGATAATGAAGAATGTGAAGATAATCTGGTGGCTACAGGTTATACTTTAACTAATGATGATTTTGTTATGTATTTATTTGATGGATTATGTGTTGAATGTAATTTTTGTTGTGGTATTTATAACTGAAAGACGTGATAAGTTGAATATACATAATATTTGCTCGATACTATTAATTCATGAATCTAGAATTCAATAGCGTAACTCTGGTAAAGTATCTGATGCATAGAGAGTATTTGCAGCGAATATTTTTAAGCAAAAAATGTGCAAAAGAAAGGTTAGTATGTCTATAATTATAATTTCAATCAAACTAATACAATTGTTAGAAAAGATATGGGAATACCAGAAGGTCGAGCTGGTCAGTTTTGTAGAAACAAGTAACTAGGTGGAAAAGGAACTTCAAGGCCTTAATGTTAAATTTGCAACAAACTAGGCTACATTGCAAACATATACTTTTAGAAGTTTAATTGAGATGATGTTCCACAACAGTCACATTAACAAAATCAATCAATTGAATCTCAACAAGAACAAGCTCAAAATTAGAGGTATCCTCAAGTGTTTAATCAATCAAGTAAGGCTACCTATATTACTAACACACAAGTAGAAGATTCATCTACTAATGAAGGGTGGTATCTTAATAATAAAGTCACATATCATCTTACAAATAATCTAAATAATCTTAGTATTCAATGTCAATTTTCTAGTTTTGAAAAGTTAATTGATGGTAATGGTGAAGGATTGACTATAACACATGTTAGATTAGCTATTATACGTTCCAAATGTGATGTAAGTGTAATAAAAACTAATCCATACTTAAAGAATGCGTTGGTTGTGCTAGGAATAACTAAAAATTTGACTAGTATTTTTCAATTAACCTCTGATAATGATATTGTTATTGAATTTTTTGTTGCTTGTTGTGTTATTAAAAACAAGAAGACGATGAGAATCCTATTAAGAGGTGTGGCTACAAAGAGGTTATATAGACTCTAACTAATATGTTCTTTACCTCTTAACAAATATAGTCTTTAGTTCATCAATTTTCCTATTTCTATCTTATCTTTTGTTAGTTTATTTCTTGGTGATAATAAGTTTATTACTTGTAATAAGTGTTGTTTGTGCAATATATTTGAATTTTTTCTGTCTTTTAGATTCAATTCTTAATCACTTGTGAGTCATGTTAAGTTATTCGCTGAATTGTATCATCAACAATTTTGTTATCCAAATTCAAGAGTTTTTCAACTTGTCTTGCAAACTTATAACCTATTAAATACTATAAATAAAAACTCCTTATTTCAAATATGCTCTGCTTGTTAATTTGGCAAGAATTATAGATTATATTTTTCATCTATAATTAATCATACTAATTTTTAGGAACCTTCTACTACTATTTGAATTATTGGTTATCAATATTGCATTTGTTTTGTTAATGATTATAGTCGATATGCATGGATATTTTCTCTTAAACTTAAGTTTAATGCTTTAACTATCTTCATTAACTTCAAATTTCTTGTTGAAAATCAATTTGAGTGCAAAATCAATTGTCTTTAGTTAGATTATGGGGATGAGTTTTTAACTTTTGTCGATTATTTACAATCTCATGGAATTTAATCTAGAATTTTTTGCTCTTATACTTACAACCAAAATAGTGATGTTGAGCAAAAACACAAAAGTATAGTTTATCTGGAGTTAACCTTACTTGCTCAAGCTTTAACGCCACTTCAATATTGGTGGGATTTTTTTTCATACAGCTACTTACCCACTTAATAAACTACCTACTTCAGTCTTACAAGATTGTTCACCATTTCAGAAATTTTGTTATAAAGTTCTTGATTATTCTTTTCTTCGGGTGTTTTGTTATGTTTGTTATCCATATTTTAGGTGTTTCAATGTTCATAAATTTAGTTTCCACTCATCAAAATGTGTTTTTTTAGGCTACTATTCATTATACAAGGGTTATGAGTGTTTGCATTCTTTTGGTAGAGTGTTTATTACTCGTAATGTTACTTTTAATGAATCTACATTTTTTTTTTCAAACTTCATTTATGTTTTCTAAGTCTTTTTCTTCAAATATATCACATGCCGTCACAACTTCTATTTATTCCTATCTTGTCTTATTCTTTATTAAATATTCCAGGTTTATAATTCCTATTTCAATTCTCTTAGTATTCTTTTTTAACCACAATCTTAAAGCTATTCTCAGCCTTCTCCATAATAAGTTTAGTTGAATGCTTCTACTTCCTCTACTTTAAATGTGCATTCAATGATGATAAGGTATAAGCATGGTATTGGGAAACTAACAATCTTTCTTGTTGATTCTTCTATTACCCTTGAACTAAAAAATACGAAACAAGCCTTGAAGATACTTGTTTGAAAGTTTATTATGTTGAAAGAATTTGCAGCATTATGCAAGAATAAAACTTGGGATCTGGTTCCCTTATCTCCATCTCATAAAGTGGTCCAAAATAAATGGATTTTTAAAATAAAATATAATTCTAATGGATCTGTGTTTAAGTACAAAGTCAGACTTATGGCTAAAGGGTTCTTATAGACTTTAGGAGTTGATTTTTTGGATATTTTCAGTCCTATTGTAAAATCAACTATTATTCAAATTGTGCTTAGTATTCTTATCATGAATAGCTGATTTATTTGACATATTGGCATTAATAATGCTTTCGTCAATGGTTATCTCACTGAAGATGTATTTATGCCTCAACCTAAATGGTTTGTTAATGAGAAATTTCTTAAACATCTTTGCAAATTAAATAAGACTTTGTATGGTTTGAGATAGGCTTCAAAGGTTTAGTATGACAAACTTTGTCGCACCTTATTTTAATGGGGACTTTGTAATTGCAAAGCAGACATCTCTCTGTTCTTTCAACATTGTAGCTCATATACTCTTCTTATGTTGATATATGTTAATGATATCTTAGTTACTTATTTTAATTCAATTATTACCGAAGTCATTATTGCCAAACTTGGTCATAAATATGCATTAAAAGATCTTGGTGTTTTTTTCTACTTTTTTGGCATTGAGGTAACTTATACTTCCCTCGCTTACATCTTTTTTAAACAAAATATATTTAGGACCTTTTGGTTTGAGCAAATGTGTCTAACTACAAAGGTTGTGACACCATAATGACTTTGAGATTGATATTATCTAAGTTAGGTGGAGAAATATTTGCTAGCGCATCATTTTATTAAGGCATTGTTGGTGGGTTACAATATGTTACTTTGACTAGATCTGAACTTGCATTCTCTATTAACAAGTTAAGCCAATTCTTATCTGTTCCAACTTCAACTCATTAGTTAGCCTCTAAACGTGTTCTTCAATTTCCTCAAGCCACATCTTCTTATAATATCTTTTTTTTTTAGAGGTCAGTATCATATTTAGGTTTTTGTTGATGCTAACTAGGCATGTGATATTAATGATAGGCGATCTGTTGGTGCCTAAATGATTTATCTTGGCCATAACTTAGTTTCTTGGTCTTTCAAAAACTAACCAATCATATTAAGGTCCAATATTAAAAGTGAGTACCATGCTTTGGCAATTGTAGTTGGCGAAATGTCTTATATTCAATTGTTACTTGGTGAGCTTTGGTTTTTATCCTCTGTCTCTCCTATATTATGGTGTGATAATCAAAACGCTGTTACTATTGCTCACAATTCTGTTTACTATGCTCACTCTAAACATATTGAACTTGATCTTTATTGTATTCTAGATAAAATGTTGAGTAAATCATTGGATATATGTTATATTTCTTTCGATGATTAAATAACTGATGTGTTAACTAAGTCTTTTTCCTTCTCCCAGTTTTCTTACTTTTGTCACAAGCTCAAGGTGATTCCTTGTCCTTGAGCTTGAAGAGGAATGCTAGAGTATTCATGCCAAGTTATTGAAAAGTTGATTGAGCATTAGGTGTTGGAGTTTATCTGAAGTACAATAAATGCAAAGGAGATGATGAAAACAAATTCAGGAGCTTCTAAAGCATGTGAACAAGTGGGAGCATTTCTTTATATTGGTTAGATTGGAAGGTGAGGTATCAAGGAAGGTGAGCTGGTAAGAAAGTGAGTTGACAAATTCAGTCATTAAGCAAGTAGTTTAGCTTGGCAATTGAAGAGCTATTCTTCTAGTTTGTATGTACGTGTAGAAGAAGAATCTAGAATTCTCTATAAAGTAGTATAAAATAATCAAAAAGTTACATGAATGATAAGCAATTTTTCAGCTGAAATAAAAATTAGTTTTCTCTTTAATTTTCTTAGTAAACAAACAATCTTTTATTTTTCTTTACTTAACAAACACAGAATAGGATGAGCCTTTGTTAAATTCTAGATTGTCATTTAATTTAAGTTGTATTTTTAAATTTCACATAAAATATAGATTCATTCTTCTTCGAATATAATAGCTATTAGAGATTATGCTTGACGCGAATAACTTGACTGAATTCAACGAAGCTGCTGAGAATTTCATGGGAACCTGCTGTACAATTTCATTATTCTTAAGAAAATAAATTTATTTGAATAATAAGTATCACTCGGCCTCGAAACAGTCAAACAAACAAGAGGAAAGAAAAGGACTCGCAACAGCATGATTTCCTCGCAGTCGCTTATGCAGAGATTTACTCGTATTTCTTTCTATTCATTTGGGCTTTTTTGGCATTGGAATTTCGGGAAACTTTTCTGTGAATAAATAATATGCTAAATATTGTCACAAAAGCTAAGTCTAATCACCCTTCCGAAAGGTCCTGTTATTTTATTTGCATAACTAAATTTGTTCGACTCTCTATAGAATTTGGATCCACCAAGAATTATGGTTTTCTTGGGGGACAAGGTACCAGCGGCCAAGTGGAGTGACAGTAAGATGACCACTTGATAAAATGTATCTGCATGGGTCCATTGAGTCATGAGCCATGACCAAAGAAATGCCCATCGATTTGATTTAGAAGAGCTCAGCAGCAATGTAAGTAACAATCATACGGCTGAGTTTTCATTTAATTTTTCTGTTGGTCGTCTGAGTTCAAAGAATGTTACAGATCTCGGTCAGGTCAAAAATATCAAGCAGAAAATCAAGCAGAGAGGTTAGGATTCTGTTTCGCTTCAAGGGATACCCATAACTAACAAATCAAAATTTTCATTTTTTAATTAATTAATTAATAATTAATCAATAAAATAAAACAATAGTTACTACATCTAACTTTATAAATTATGAAAAAAAGCCACCTAGTCAGAATCCCTCCCCCTTTTCTCACCGTGCTGTGCTTTTTCTGTGCAAGGTGGTGCGCGGACTCGACTTCATTTTCATGGCGAGTGTGAGCAGTGACAGAACGTACACGCTCACTTTTATATAACCGTCAAAAGCAAACAAAGTACATCATTCTCTCTTTCTTCCCTCTTTACATACTCCATTAAAAAAAACCCAGAAACCAAACCACTCCAAAATGAGACTCCCTCAGAGAATTTAAAATTTCTTCACTTTCATTAAGAAAAATATTTTCATCGCTTGGGTTTTGGTTGTTTGATATTGGGTTGTCTTTTGTTTTTCAACTTTTGTTTCATAATTCTCTGTTTTTTTCTCTCTCTCTATATTTGTAAAGCACTCTTAATTTCAATGATGGATAAGCTTCCTGAGATAGAGAGAACGAGACTTATAGAGAAAATAAAGAAAGAGAAGGAGATGGAAAAGTTTTTGAATGAGGTTAATATATCTCCCTATCTCAGCCTCGTTCATCAACACAAGTCTCTAGTGAGTGGTTCACCTTTTACTAGAGTTTCTCTGCAATCAACGGGGCACTCTTCTCCTTCAAGTTCTTGTTTTTCTAGCAATGGGTTTTACTTTCCTGAGGATGATGTTTCATCATTTTCAAAAACGAGTGTTCCCTTTAATATCAAGAATACTAACGAGTATAAAATACAAGGCGCCACGGATTATGCGAACGCTTTGTGGGTGAATTCTAAATCAAACGATTCTTGTCATTTTAGAGAGAATGTTAACCATAGCGTTGAATATGAACGGGGTTTGTGTGAAAATCTTTGTAGAATGAATATCGTAGAGGAACACATGGATCAGAGTGCTAAAATGAAGAGGCTTGAGAGGGACCCAGTTGCAGTTGGCTTTGGTTTTGCTGATGGTTCTTTTGGTAGGAAAATCCCTTGTACTGTTGAAAAACATGGCACATTTGATGGTTTCAACTATGGTGCTTCTGAAGGATTAAATTCTTCTCATAGTACAGTTTCTACGAGTCTTGATGATGAAACCAAGTCTTTATTCATTGGTTATGATGGTGGATATGATGAGGGTGACTTTAAGGAGTCTAATTTTGCTTTTAATCAATCTGATAATTTGCGCGTCAGTCCAAGTCACAGTAACCTAAGGCATCATCTTTTTGAGCAGAGAATGGAACAGGGAAGGAACTGGACTAACCTGGGGTCTCGCTTACTCAACCTATCTAGGATTAGGCCTTATACTAATGATTCTTTGGTTGGCTCACAGCTATCTGGATTGGATTCTAACCGAGATATTGGTGTTATGAATAATTTATTTTCCAATCAGTTGATGCATCGTGAGTCTGATTTAGATTTTGACAGTCTGTTGTATAATCCTTCAATGTTCAAAGAAACGACTGGTACAATACCAAACAACAGGGTTTCTGAGTCTCTTATGCCTGCGAATGGAGCTGCTGGCCCTATAGAAGGTTTTGGTTGTGAAGATAGTTTTATCATACAAGGAAAAAGTGTTCATGTAGTCAACAAAGGACGTGATTCATTGAGGAGTCACAAGAAGAACCACTTCAACGAGATTGCAACAAGAAATCCGCTAGTGAAAATCTCTAAACTTGACAGTTATGGCTATGATGGAGGAATTGGTGATAATGTTCAGAGCCAAATCAGTAGTCATTATCCATTGCATTTGCTGCCAAGTTCCAGCTCCTTGGTTGAGTTCCGTGGTTATATATACTCAATGGCAAAGGATCAAAATGGTTGTCGGTTCTTACAAAGGGTGTTTGATGAGGGAACTTATCTAGATATGAAAATCATATTTGATGAGGTCATTGATCATATTGTTGAGCTCATGATGGAGCAATTTGGAAATTACCTTGTGCAGAAGCTGTTGAATGTGTGCACTGAAGAACAAAGGATGCAGATTCTGCTTATGGTAACCAAAGAACCAGGACAACTTGTCAGAGTTTGCTTAAACACATATGGGTAGATCCTTTGTACATGAATTAATAGTTGTATTGAAACAATTTTTCCAAATACAAATGGTAATTTTGTGTTGTGGTTATCAGCACACGTGTGATACAGAAGTTGATCGAGACTCTCAAAACCAGGCAGCAGATTTCACTGGTTAAGGCAGCACTGAAACCCGGCTTTCTTGATCTTATTAAGGATTTGAATGGAAATCATGTCTTACAACGCTGCTTGCAATGCCTTAGCAATGAAGATAATGAGGTATAGGTCATTCTCTCCTTTTCTTTTAATCTAACAGTTCAGTTTGGTTCCTAATATCAAATGTTTGTCACAGATGTTCTTATGGTTTCTTTTTCATTTTTGTTAAGAATGCTGTGCAAGATTACATTATCTTCTTATTTAGAGAATTTAATATTTTGGTAAGTCAAGTGTTCATAATAGACCATGCATTTTGGCATGACATTCTCCACCAAAAGAACAGAAAAAATTTGAAGTGAAGGAAAACTGATGTCTTCCTGTATCAGTACGTGATATGAATCTTATGTGCATCTGATGATATTAACCTCACCCATCAAAGCTAGAACCAATATCATGGGGTACCCTATATGGATCTTTTCACCATTCTGCTTCGTGCATGCATCAGAGGCATAGGACTAGTAGCCATTTTATGTAATTTGTTTTTAACATGCTTCTGATAAGTTAATTAATTAATAAGTAAACTGATCAACAGATAACAGTGATGAATCTCACATATATACAAGGGGCCAACAACTGAAATCCTGCTTTACATTGGCCTGGCATGAGCAACTTCTTTGAGTACTTCCAAGGAATAAAAAAACCTTTACTGAAATATTAGCTTCACTTTAAAATTCCATCAATCATTCTCAATTGGTTGTTACCATAATGTTAAGTTCAGTTTGTGCTCCTTAAGGGTTTCACATTAGCCTAATGAGATTTACATTAGAAGGGACAGGAGAAATTTGGAGTCATTTCTGGAAGTTCTCAACTTGTGGACCAAAATTATAAATATTATTTCCTGAATGGATGCCAATTCGAGTTTAGAGATCATTATATTGATCTCAAGCCTTGGCATTAAATTTGACGTCTCTTAACTCTATTAGTTTTGTCATTTTCTTTAAACTTTGCAACATCTCTTCTCTTCTCTTTCATCATCTATATCATGGTTCTTTGTGTTCTCTTGACATTTTAATGTCTGTTGACATTATGTTTTCATTTTGGAAGTGCATTGGAAGATATCTACATTTGACAAACTATCTATCCTGCCACTTTGTAATCCTTTCCATAGCTGTTGGCATGGGTGTACATGTGAAATATAATAGGAAAGTTCAAATTGTCAATTTGGTGCATGTCCCCTACCTTCATAGGCATATAATCTGTTTTGCAGGTACATATATAGATGTATACATACACATGCATATACATTTAGCATGTAGGGACAAAAGATGCCAAACAATATAATTACCAAGTGGGATGATGCGGATATAACTTTCTGCTGTATGAGCCAAACCATACATGCAGTTACATGCCACGGAAGAAAGAATAATGCTTGGCCAACTTGTAATTTCTGAAAAATTGCCTCATTGTCTGTACTTAACAAATATCTAGGAATGGCGGCCCGGAAAAATTTTTTATTACAAGGCTCCATTTTAAATCTAATCTGAACCTGATCATATTTGTCAGAACTCCAGCTTAGTAATGGCCGGATAACTCAGACTCAACCGAAAAACTTTTAATCTTTTCTTTATATCATGCTAAGAAACTGTGTCTAAATGCAAGAGATGTACCTACCAGAATTTATCTGAAGATCACTGACATGTTCTCTCTCAAAAATTTTTTTGAGCAATGTTCTGATTTTAAGTTTTCACTATAACAGTGTAGATTTTGACTGGATATATGCTTTTTATTTCTACTATAGTCTGCAGAACCTGCAATAATTTTGTCAATATATAATTTAAAACCATTTTCATCTTTATTTGAAGCCTTTTTTCCCTGTCAATTACTTTTTGCAGTTTATTTTTGACACTGCTGCTAAGTTCTGTGTTGACATCGCAACTCATCAGCATGGCTGTTGTGTCTTGCAACGATGCATTGCTCATTCCATTGGGAGGCATCGTGATAAGTTGATTACTGAAATTTCCAAGAATGGACTTCGGCTTGCTCAAGATCCTTTTGGGTAAGAACCTAGAAACTTTGAACCATATCAGCGTTTCTTCATTATTTCTGACTCTCAAACTCTTAATAGAATATGTAACCCTATATATATATATATATTGATATTGGTGGTTCTTTAAGGAATGAAATTGTTCTGGCCCTCCTTGTTATTTAACCCACCGATTATTGTGATTAAAGCCTAGCTTAATGGAAGAAATTGTTTCTTTATAAAAATATAAAGAGGATTACCCTACCAGATTGTTGTCATTTAGACAAATAAATTTTGATTCCTAGTGGCAAATTCTGTGACAAAATTGTTAAAATTTATCAACTAGTTCATCACTGATAAACTTTTAGATAGTTTCTACCCTTCTGTATTATGCATGGAGGGACTGCACTGAATGATTGGGTACTGAGTACATATTTTTTCAAAAGAGCTTCCCATTTTGCTTAATTTCTGTTTCATTTATTTGCATCATGCATATCTTATTTTGATGAATGTCTTACTATTCAGCATGTTGCCATGGTTATTGAGTGTAGCTAATCCATAGAAGGAAGTCCTGTGCATTTAGTTAGATTTGCTACCTGAAAATCTATAGACATATTGAAGACAAATGTTAGTTTTTTATGATGTAGAACAGTTTGTGTTCCTTCATGTGGTTGCTATCACAGGGGCATTTTGCTAATGAGTAGCCCATTTTCTTTTCATTTTTAAACCGGGAAGCTCTTCAAAGAGCGACCTTTTCTTCTTTTCCTTTGTTTTTCTGCTCTCTCGTCAGAGAGAAACTGTCTTGGCAGGTAAGTACTACCTTGGCATTGGTATTATTATATCCATTGCAAAGAATGCCCCACCTTATGATTAAAGGTAAAAAATTGATTATAATGTATATGTGCTTATTGTGGCTTTTAACAAACATATTAACTGTTTGAGTTCCATAAGATGATATCATGTCATTCAAATTGCAAGACACCCTTTATTAATGGGTGGTTTTCACCAACCACTCCCTCAAGCATTGTCATGACTTGTGGTATGTTGGTACAAAAGATTCTTAAGTAGGTGTATCACATGTGAAATTTCAAAAGTAGAAGGCAAAGTTGAGTTCAACATGATTTCATGAACCAAACACTTTAGATTAAATGGCGTATTTATGTCTTAGTATATTTGGTTACTCTTTCCTTGTTCGTTTTCCCTTGTCATTAGATCATATGTCCTCTTGGATTCTTACAAGCTTTTGTCATACATCCTAAGTCATCCTGATTGATTCATTTTTTATAAGCTGTGTTAAATCATTGTGATTGATTCATAAGTTAGTATCAGAAGTAGTAGCTTCTAACAGTTATCTTGATCTATAGAACAATTTTTTCCTATTCTCTTTCTCAGAATGTTTGCTCTTTGTATGACACAGAAATTATGTTGTGCAATATATAATAGAGCTAAAGATCCCATCTGTCACTGCCAACTTGCTTTCTCAATTCAAAGGACATTATGTTTACCTCTCAACAAAAAAATTCAGCAGCCATGTGGTTGAAAAATGCCTCAAGCATTTTGGAGAGAGTCGATCTCAAATTGTCCATGAATTGCTTTCTGTGCCTCACTTTGAACAGTTGTTGCAAGATCCATTTGCCAATTATGTCATTCAGTCTGCTTTGGCAGTGACCAAGGTTTGAAAAAAAAGGACTCCTCTGTTCGTTTTTTCTGTTTGGATTGCGTTGTTTCAGTTTTTGGTAATATCTTTGATTTTTGTTCTCATTTTGTCTGAACCAGGGCCTTCTTCATGCTTCACTTGTTGAAGCTGCTAGTCCCCACAATAATTTACGTACAAGCCCATATTGCAAGAGGATTTTTTCACGCCACATATCGAAGAAGTAATGTGTATCTGTCTGTGATAAGAAGTGTTGTTGTTCTCTCATAGTTGCTGGAGCGTTCACTACTAATAAGAAGTCTTAATCTATATCTTGCTATTTGGTTTAAAATAGCAATCAGAACATGCCGCGGATGTCCTGGTGAGAAGTTTTGCAACTTGGGCTTCGTAGATGATCTCCATGAATTCTAAGATTGTAAACTGAATTTTTTTTAGTTGTTTATTATTACTTTGTGTGTACTATGTTGTCACTGTTGTTGTCTTTAAACTTTGAATGTATGATATTTGCTAGGTTGGAACCACAGTTTTTGCATTGAACCTCTCTTGATGTGACGCAGGATATATTTCCTCTTCATTTCTCAAGCAGAGGATATGGCTCCTGCGTTGAGAATTGCTTAAGATATGGCTTCTTTTTTATGAAAATGTAAGAAAATGGGATGGTGGGATTGAGGTTTTTGGATAGTCAATCTACTTAATACAAAAACAGAATAGTTAACTTTTACCTGTCTAAAATATGTAGGCTATGGACACTTGTGCTGTTGATAGCTTTCCCATAAGAAATTTATGCTATTTCCTTGATCAAGTTTTCCATTCGTCGAACGTTCCAAATTCTTGAGTAGATTGTTATGGTATGAAATTACTAAATGTGAAATATTAATAAAAAAATAAATATTACTAGAAAATTGTCTACAGGGATTTATGGGTTTATGATCGCATGCCCATTTCTCCCGATTTTCATCTCTAAGTAAGTACTGGTATACTTCCATAAATTGGATAAAATTTATTATTCAATCAAATAAAATCACATGGCGACTTGAAATAGAGATTTGGTACAATACTCTAAAAGTATGATAACACTCAAATAAATTCACCCTACAAAGTAATTCAATCTTGTGCCTGAACTACACTAATTGGCCTTACAATAACATCTCAAACATGTTATAAATACGGCAAACCAACTGTGGGGCAAGCACACCCTGCTTTTAATAAACCATGCAACACAGTAAACAACTTTATAAATTGAAAGTGATAGCTTAATAGCAAATTCTATCACCATCTTATTTAGGTGAAAATAATTTAAGTTTTGCAAGACTGGACCAAATGATTGAAAATAAAGGATGACACAAGGAAAACATCAAAAGCAAACATCATCAGTAAGCAGCAAACCCGTAAAAAACATATATTGCCTCTTATCCCAACAAAACAGAGGACCAATCAAGCGTCTTCATGTCCGATCAGCGCCAGAAGCATTTTTTCATAGTCCCCTGTTGTGTCCTTGGCAATGGCACGATCCAGAGGAACACTGTTCCTTTTTTGGTACTCCTCTTTTATAACCTTCATGTCAACCTCTGCCCTAGTAGTGACAACTCTAGTGAGAGCTCCTTCATCTGTTCCTTGCCTATTAATTGCCAGACGAAGTGCCTCCACAAAATATTGTTCAGGACGGGTTAAGCACTTAACAGTGACCCTCAGTAGTGCAAGGTACTCATCCTTAGGGTCAGCCTCTAAGTCCTGCAAATTGGTGTAAAAGAAAGATGTGTTTATCAGCAAAGTTGAAATTCCTGGTCAGTGAGGCCATATAAGCCAGGAAAGGATCTTATAAAAATCGTTTAAAACAAAATGTTACCATTCAGATTTACGAATTAAAATATAAAAATGAATCAATGAAGTCAATAACTAAATAGAATGCTAATATCTGGCTGTGAGATTAAATTAAATCTTATAAGAAGATTTGGGTCAGAACAAAGAAAAATGAAAAAGAACTAATATCAAAAGATATCGGGGATAAAAATAGCATTCAAAGCTCAGGTGTATACCTTGTCGATATCATTTCCAAATGTATCCTTGTAGTGATTCAGAGTTGCATTGATCTGAGCTTTGCTCCTTGTAGCCAAGATCCGGATGAGATCCTCATGATTGTAAGCCTTGTCAGAAATCTTCTCGTGGAGTAGCTTAGCTTCTGATTTTGCCAGAGTCATGTTAACCTCATCTCCCTCATATCGGTAGGCACTCACAAGGGGAAGCAAAAGCTAGTATATATGAATGTGCAACCATTCACAAAGCAGAGAATCAGTTAGGATTTCCTCGAACATAAAACAGAAAAAGACATAAGAATAATAAAACTGCAGAAGGCAACAAGATGATAAACAGGAAAAGGGGGGGAAATTTCAGAATTCCAAACTAGATGTTCATATGGTAAGTTACTTAATCTTTGTAGTTATCAGGATTGAATTTGACCCTGTTATACTGCAACATGCTATGTTGTGAAAGCCAGGGTCACCAACTAAAGTATGTTTAGCGACTCCAAACTGGTTTCAAGTAGCACTGGTAGATTCCCTTTACAAAATTTTTCTTCCCTTTAATTATATCAAGCATTAGTACTTGAACTTCAATTTCAAAAAAATTTAGGGTAAGGATACCAATCCCATTTCTATCAAAATCAAAAGTTTCCAACCATGTAAATTCTCGTCATCTGCTTCAGGTCCATTATTAGATCATCACACCCAAGCATAAAGTTGCTATTAGAAAAATGTGCCCAGCAACCATTTGCAAGTAAATATTTATCAGACCTCATTTGAAAATCTACTCAATACATTCAACAGTGAATGGAAAAATTGAAGTTTAGAAGTAGAAAATACATTGATCTCTGAATAACAGAAAAGAAAAGTAAATTATGATAAAAATCTATGCAATAGTTAAGCAGAAAAATTCCTAGAAAGAGCATAATTATAATTGCATTGTTGCATTGTAGCATTGATGCATGCAGTCTAGAAGCTGTACCTTGCGGAAGTCCCCATTAGTGTGATGTCCAACATCCTCTTCAAGGGACTTCTTAAAACGAGCATGATAGGCCTGCCTCGCCTGAAGCAGTTGATTTGAAGACCTGGCGCAGGCAATTTCCGCAAGAACCAGATTGCTAGAAGTCCACCTCTTAGTTGCTTCATTAGCCAAAAATGCATCACGTTCAGCAGGATCAAGAGTCCAAAGCAGCACTACCCTCTGATGACATGGAATTTGAAAAACCATATGTCAACATCTTATGACATCGTGATGATACAGATAATCAAGCATTTTAAGATTAAGATTGCTTATAACTTGCATCAAAGATTTTGATTTAATCAACTATAAAATTGATCTCATTGAAAGCTGGGATCTATCATCCACTGGGTTCTATGCAGAATCCTTACAAACTGACCTCAAAGTCATTTGAAAGTTCCTTGTCCAGTGACTTAAGGAGATCTTCGTTATAAGTATCAGCATATGTTTTTCGAATCGCCTTGCGTTGATCAGCATTTCTGTGGCCCAGAATAGATATGATCAGCCCCTCATTTGTTCCCCATCCTGCAATACCATTAACAAAACAACTTGAGTTTAGATCCAAATGTAGATGTGAGATCCCGAAAACAAAACCCGGTGAAATTAAAATCGAACACCAAACGACTCTAAAACCATCGCTCATACAGTCAGCTTTCAAAGATGAACCTTTTGACATGATCACTCTCCAACCAAACAACACGTATCAACAGTATCTGATCACTAACATTTGTATATTGTAAACATATTGACAAATCTATACAGATTGTCATTCCGATGGATCAAAAACTGATATTTCATGTCAAAATTGCGTAAAATTTTCACTTTATATTCAGATTATCAAGAGGATAATATAGATGACCGATCTGATGGTAAATCAAGAAACAAATGTTAGATGAACTAAAGAGAGGAGACCTTCAAAGGCTTTTCTGAGCTGCTCACAGTCATCGACTACAGACGGAATCTGCGGCGGGACTATAAGAGATGACATATTTGTATTTTGATTTCTGTTTACTTTCTCTGCTCCTGTTTCTGCGTATAAAATCGAAATCGACAAGAAGATATATAAAGAAAGAGAGGAGTGCTACGTGAGAATTAATATTGTTGCCCTTTTTGGAAGTGACACGCGAGAATTATTGAAATAGGGTGGTAAGGATAATTAGATCTCACACTATCAAAGAAACGGTAGGAAAAGGATCCGAGGAAGATATGAAATCTAGTGGGGGCCCTTGCTATTATGCTATCATACAATTTCCGGAACTTTCAATTAAATTTACCCAAGCAATGTGTGTGTTGTGTATAAACAACGTGACAAGGACACAGAATAATTACTTTAAAAAATTGACCGTTTGCCTGGTTTTTTTTTAACTTACAAGCATTTCGCAAATCAGACGTCAAAATTCATCTTGAAGGTAACTTAGAGGATAACAAGTATTGGAGCAGTCAAACTACTGTTATTTATAAAAAAAAAAAAAAAAAAGGTCGGCACAACATATAATATGATTCTGATAGGGGAAAATAAATTTTTTAAATTAATTAAATAATCGAAGGAAACAGGGGATCCGAACAAATTTAATTAATTTTCACTCAACTCTAAATCTGTGAGAGACTCCAGATTTCCTGACTCTTAGCCAGAAAGTCTGTTTTGAAAGAGATGAAGGGGGGTCAGGCTACCTTTGCCAATGTTGGACCAGAAAAATCGTAGGTATCAAGGCTTAGGCGGTTGAGACACTATGATTTTCCCATCTCTTGGAAACCACACTGCCTGCTTTTCAAGTTTCCAAAAGTGGAAGGAATTGGACATGTTAGACCATTTGTATCATGTAAAGGTTAACCAAATTGATTAGATATCTCATTCAGGAGGAATGGAATTTGAAAGTTAATTGTTATAGAGATGTAAACTTCAAACTACACAAAAAATCAGGGATTGAACCATCTAAACGATTTCTACTCAAAAAGTAGCTCGAAAAAGAGACGTTAGTAAACCTATTTTTGCAGGAATTGGGCCATTTAACTGGAATCTGAGATTGTTTGGCTTGCAAGACTAGTTTTCTAATTTTAAGGAGGGCATTTGCCTCTTCAGTGGAACAAAAGAAACAGAAGAACATCCAGTGAAGAATGGATATAAAAGAACAGGATGAGAAAAACAGAGTAGTTTTTCTAAGGTAACTTTTGCCATGGTTTCATATATATATATATTGTTAAGGTTACATTTCCACATCTGCCTGGTAATTCTCATGCGAAGCAGTTACAGATGCCTGGTAATTCTAATGTGAAGTAGTTGGTCGATAGTTCAAGTAAGATGAAAAACGAAGGCAGCCGTAGTTGCCTGCTATGAAGGTGACCGAGAAGATGTTTGTTGTGAAGGTGCCTGCTGAGTTAGCTGACCTGGCAAAGCTGAAGATTAGATTCGTTAGGTTGATTGAAGTAAGCTAGAGTTGGTATACAGTTGTGCAGAGAAGAGCTGAAATATAACGATTTTGCTAGTTAATTTAAATGATTATTAGGTTGTTAATTTCAAAAATTTAGGGAAATTAGTTTGTATTAATCATGATTTAGTTGGCAGAAGTTTCTAGTGTTTTTATAGTAGTATAAATAGATACTTCTTGTGTGTAACAGAAGAGAGAAGAAATGAACTTTTATTCAACCAAATTCATTTGCAATTTTTCCTGCATTTTCTTCCTTTCCAAACAATTATCAAAATCTGATTTGGTATCAGAGTCTTGATCAAATGGCTAATACAAATCTGGCATATTCAAATCCTTTGTCAAGTTCCCTTTTCTTCTTTTTTTCTCTGATTAAATAAGATAGAATGAACTATCTAGTTTAGAAGTCTCAAATCCTACCTTCAAATAAAAGTAATGGTCTTGAAGAATTCATTAATGGTGAAAGATCTACACCTGCTAGATTCTTATTGAGTAACAATGCTGTTCAATTGGTTGAGAATCTAGATTTCATGGTTTAAAGAAGGCAAGATCAACTTCTTCTCGGTTGGATTCCTTCTTCAATGCCTAAAGCTATCTGGTTATTGGATGCAAGTCATCTTACGAAGTTTGGAATGCTCTTGAGAAGCAGTTTGGCTCCTAATGGAAAGCTAAGGCTCTTCAACTAAGGTTTCAACCACAATCTATGAAGGAGTCATTGTCAATTACAGAGTATTTTCTAAGAATGAAGAACATAGTTGACAATCTAGTAGTAGCAGGTACACTTGTTTTTGATGATGATTTTATTCTATATGTTCTGGGTGGTTTTGGATTTGAGTATAACTCGGTAGTTATGCATATCAAGTTGAAATTTGTGATATATGCAGAAGATATGAACTTAGAGAGATTGATGAGTTTCAAAGCTTTTTTGTATAAGTTTCTTTTCTCAAATACAATAATGCAGTAGCAAGAATACAAGGCTTATATACGTACAACATACTTTGCATCAGAACACACGGAAGTAATTAAAGTTTTCTTGATTAACAGAGCAGTAGGTAATCCTTTACATCAAGTGACAAAGTCAAGACTTGATCACTGAGATGAACATGCAAAAGAGCAAAGGAGAGGGCAATCCTTGAAGGCTGCTATCTTCTGGCGGGAAAGAACACAGAAGCTGGAGACTTGGGCTTATAGAATTGGGCCATAAGCTGAGAGGCCCATCTGGATCTAATTCTCAGTTTTGCCTGCAATTCAATTCCCTCCTTCAAGCTGAGAATTCATCCTTCTTTCTTTCAGTAAGCTTCAGTTTACTTCGAAGATAGCAAAATCTGTCAGGACTCAGAGGTTTTGTGAATACATCTGCTATTTGCTCTTGAGTGGGAACATATCGAATTACAATCTCCTTGCTGGCTAGCTTGTCTCGAATAAAGTGGATATCTATTTCAATGTGTTTAGTTCGGGCATGGTAAACTGGGTTCGAAGTTAAAGCAACAGCATTCAAACTGTCAGTCCAGATGACAGATGGCTTGTCTGCGCTGCACTTGATCTCACTTAGTAAAGATTTAATTCAGCTTAACTCTGCTGTAATGTATGCAATGGCTTTGTATTCAGATTCTGCTGAAGATCTTGCTACAACAGATTGCTTTCTTGAGCTCCATGAGATCAAATTGTTGCCAAAGAATACACAATATCCTGTGATAGACTTCCTGTCATCAAGTTCAGCTCCCCAGTTTGCATCTGAGAATCCAATTACTTCCAAGGCATCAGACTTGCTAAACCTGAGTCCCAGTTAAGCAATTTCCTTCAGGTATCTCAATATCCTTTTACATGCTTTCTAGTGTTCAGTCTTAAAATCATGCATATATTGACTGAGTTTGTTGATAGAGTAGCTAATGTCTGGTCTGGTAAGAGTAGCATATTGAAGTGCTCCTATTACTGATATGTAATATGTTCCATGCTCAAAAGATTGGCTTCCATGCTTGCTCAGTTTGTTATTTGTTATCATTGGAGTCTTCATGCCTTTGTTGTGCAGCATACCAGTTTTAACTAAGAGATCTATGATATATTTAGTTTGTGACATCACAAGATCATTTTTTGTTCTTATGACTTCGAGACCAAGAAAGAAACTCAAGTTCCCAAGGTCTTTCAAGGCAAAAGTTTCATTAAGCCTTTGGATCAGACTCTCAAGCTCTAAATTATTGTCCGTAGTAACAATGATGTCATCCACATAAACTAGTAGAAGTATTGTCCCTGAGCTATCAATTCTGTAAAATAAGGATACATCTAATTTTGAATTTATGAAGCTCCAGGTCTTTAGAGCAGTTTTGAGTCTGTTGAACCAGGCTCTAGGAGTATGTTTAAGTCTATATATGGCTTTTTTGAGTTTGCACATATGTGAAGGAAACTCCTGATCTTCAAATCTAGGTGGCTGCTCCATGTAAACTACTTCACTTAATTCACTATTAAGAAAAGCATTATTTATGTCCACTTACCTTAAACTCCAATTCTTTTGCACAGCTAGAGATAGAACAATCTTAATTGTGGAAGCTTTCACCACAGGACTGAAGGTTTCAGCATAATCTATCCTAAGTGCCTGCAAAAACCCTTTGGCAACAAGCCTGACTTTGTGTCTTTGTATAGTTCCATTTGGATTCTATTTGGTCTTGAAAACCCACCTGCATCCTATGATCTTTAGGTCTGATGAGTAAGGGACCAGATCCCAGTTTTGACTTTCTGTGAGGGCTTAAAGTTCTTGTCTCATAGCTGCCTTCCATTTGGGATCTTTCAGTACTTGAATTTCATCAATCGGAATCTCACTTTTTTGGATTTCTTCAAGGTTTGTTTGGTAACTTTTTGGCTTGAGAATACCAGCCTTGCTTTTAGTAATCATAGGATGCCCTGTTGTTGAGGATTTCTGAGCTATCACTTATGGCAATTGTGAGACTTGATGTGTGTCTGAGTGTGTTCTATCAAGAGCAGGGGACTGAGATAAAGTTTCTGAGTGTTGTGCTGTCTGTTGTTCATGTTCAGTTGAGAGGACAGGTTCTGCATTTGAGGTGACTGCTGTGGTCTCACTTTTTGTTGTTGGAAGATCCATATGTTGGGAGTTATACCAGTTGGACAAGGTAAAAAAGGGCAAGGCAGCTAAGGATTCATTAAAGGAATGTTTAGGAATATGTGACACAAAGTTGTGATCCAAGGCAAAAGAAAAAATGGCTTCATTAAAGATTACATCCCTAGTAATGTATAGTCTCTTAAATGGGTGAAGACAGAGATATCCTTTGTGATGAGGGTTGTAGCCTATAAAGACACACTTAGTTGTATGGAAGTCAAATTTTTGTTTGTTGTAAGGTTTGAGGAAAGGGAAGCATACACACACAAATACTTTCAGCATTCTCAAGTCAGGTTTGTGACCAAAGGTAAGCTCATAGGGTGTTTTATTTTGAAGAGTTGGTGTTGGCAATCTATTTATGAGATATGCAGAGGCAAAAAAAGCTTCCCACCAGAACTTCAGTGGCATGGATGCTTGAGCTAAGAGAGTTAAAGCTGTTTCAACTATATGTCTATGCTTCCTCTCCACTCTACCATTCTGATGATGAGTATAGGGGTAGGTATATCTGTGTTATTCCATTTTCAGCACAGAGTTTTTCCAATGGTTTGAACTCTCCTCCCATGTCACTTTGAATGACTTTAATTTTTAGTTCTAACATGTTTTCTACTTGAAGTTTGAAATGTTTGAATTTTGTGAATGTTTCAGATTTGTGAGTTAAGGAAAATATCCAAGTAAATCTGGTATAATCATCAACAAAAACTATATAAAACCTATAGCCATTTGTTGAAGGTAAGGGAGCTGGACCCCATAAGTCTGTATGTACTAATTTAAGTGGTTTTTTGGTCTTAACTTCAGATAATTTGTAGGACATCCTATGCATTTTGCCATACTGACATGTTGAACAAAAGGAAGGTAAAGTAACTGAAGTGCCTTCATTCATATCATCAAGATCAGTACAAAAACTTAAGGCTGTTTTTAGCATTTTTACATGTGGGTGACCTAGTCTTTGATGCCAAATTATTAAGTCTATTGGTGGCTTTTGATTCACCAAGTATCCTACAAAAAGTGATTTGAATTCTTTATGCCTCGGGCTGTCAAAAGATGATCTTAAGTTAGATGATGTTTTGAGTGAAGGAGGACACTTCAGAAGCCTGTATAGACCTTTCTTAGCCACTCCTCGAAGCAGTACCTTCCCTCTCTTCTGATCCTTCACAACACAACAATCTTTATTGAATACAACAGTAGCATCATTATCTGTTAGTAACTTAGACACACTAATCAAGTTCTTGGTTATGGCAGGCACATACTGAACGTTCTTAAGCTTAATGCAGTCAGACAAGGTTACAAGACCAACATGAGATATGACAAAGTTTTGACCTTTACTTACTGCCAGCTTGTCATTTCCTTTGTATTCAGAGTTGGTGGAGAGATTTTGGAGAGTATTGGTCACATGATTTGTGGAGCCACTGTCCATATACCATGTTGGATCCATGATTGTTTCTGGACCTGCAACATATGCTGCTTTGTTCTTTTGTCTTGACTGTTGTGGAAGAAAATCCTTGTTATACCTATGCCAATAGTCAGCTGCTGTGTGTCCAGTTTTGAAGCAGATTTGACAAATAGGTTTTGATCCTTTTTCAAACCTTCTTCTTCTTCTTCCATTATGATTTTGTGAATTTCTTCCTTGACCTGAAGCATTCCAGTTCCTTTTCTATTGTTGATGAGAATGTATAATATTAGCTGATACTTCCTGCCTGAGATTTGGACTTAGCACCCCATTCCAGCTGTCCAACCTGTTTTCATGACTAAGAAGCATGGAATATACTTCTTCCAGTGTTAGTGGTTTCACTCTTGAGGACAAATTGACAATGACTGATTCAAAGTCTCTGTCAAATCCACCAAGTATGTATATTATCAAATCCTTGTCCAGCAAATTGTCGCCTGATGCTCTCAAAGCATCTGAGATTTCCTTCATTTTCTGGTAATATTCTGAAACTCTCATACTCTCTTTTCTTGTAGATGAGATGAGGCTTCGAAGATTCACAATCTTTGCCATTGATTTGGCAGCAAAGGACTTCTCCAGTGACTGCCAGAGTTCAGAGGATGTTGAGCAGCCAACTGTGGTGGCTAGCATGAGTTCACTTAGAGTGGACAGCAGCCACCCAAGTAATTGTTGATCTTGCTTCTTCTATACCCTGTAGGTTGAATTGACAGTGGTGATGATTTCATCTTCTGTTGTAGCAGTGATGTATTTATTGGGTGGACTCAGTTGTGAGTCGAGATAGTCTTCAAGGTCATTACCATGGACTGATGGCAAAACCTGTGACTTCCATAGCAGAAAGTTAGAGTCTATTAATTTAATTGTGCTGGGGAATGAAATAGTTGGTCCAGCTGCACTTGCATTTGGAGGTGCTGGGCTGTTTGTATCTGTTTGTACTGATGTTGTTGAGTGGTGGCTTGTTGCCATTCTGCACTTGCTCTGATACCAAATTGAAATTTGTGATTTATGCAGAAGATATGAACTTAGAGAGATTGAAGAGTTTCAAAGCTTTTCTATATAAGTTTCTTTTCTCAAATACAATAATGCAGTAGCAAGAATACAAGGCTTATATATATACAGCATATTTTGCATCAGAACACATGGAAGTAATTAAAGTTTTCTTGACTGACAGAGCAGTAGGTAATCCTTTACATCAAGTGACAAAGTCAAGACTTGATCACTGAGATGAACACGCAAAAGAGCAAAGGAGAGGGCAATCCTTGAAGGCTGCTATCTTCTGGCGGGAAAGAACACAGAAGCTGGAGACTTGGGCTTCTAGAATTGGGCCATAAGCTGAGAGGCCCACCTGGATCCAATTCTCTGTTTTGCCTGCAATTCAATTTATCACTGGTAGAAGAGATAGTCTGAATATTCATGATGCTTATTCTACGCTGCTAACACATGAGTGCAGATTAGAACAACAAAATTCGACTTTAATGAATGAGAATCAAGGAAATTATGCTATTAACTATGCACAAACAATGAATTACCAGAAAAAGAATGATAACAAAGGAGGTTTTGGATTTAATCAAAGTCAGCAAGGTTTTCAGAATGCTGGACCTACTGGTCAGGGTTTAGGAAATCGTGGTTTCAGAAGAGGTAGAGGTGGAAAATTTTGATGAAGGTTGAGGAGGAAGTAAGCCGATTTGTCAGATTTGTTTCAAAGCAGGACACATAGCTGCTGCATGCTTTCATCGATCAGTAAAGAATATACACCAGGACTACCTGAGAATCAATTTTATCATTAGCATTTTCAGCAAGCCTATCAGAAACAACAGGGAAGTCATTGTGCTAAATCTGCTTACATGACTAATACAGAAGGAGTGGCAGATGAAGGCTGGTACATTGATAGTGATGCAACTCACACTTAGCAAATGACGTGCAGAATTTGGCTATTCATAAAGATTTTAGAGGTAAAGACAAACTTATCATAGGCAATGGAGAAGGTTTGGCTATTTCACACGTTGTTATGACTCTATTGTTAAAATCCTTTTCGAATCCCTCACAACATCACAAAATTCTTTTGAAAGATATGCTGTGTGTTCCAAACATAACCAAAAATATGATTAGTGTGTCAAAGCTTATTTCTTATTACAATCTAATTGTCGAATTTTATGATAATTCTTGTTTCATTAACAACAAGGAGAAGGTGTGTTGTTGATAAAGAGAGTGGTTATGAAGGGCCTATATAGGCTACTAATTCCATCCTTGAGTTCAAGTATTTCCAGTTTTAAGAATAAGCAACCTATGCCTCAAAGTATGTTGTCAACTTTTTAGTTCAATAATATTCATAGTTTTGAAAGCTTCAGAAACAATCTCAGTCTTTCTATTCAAAATAAATATGTCTGTAATGTCTTGAGTCCAATGTGCTTTACTAGCTGTTCTGAAAATCCTTTGAATTCTTTGTCAATTCTTCATCAAAGACAAGGTCATCCTTGTGATAAAACTTTGCAGATTGTATTGCAATCTTGTAAGAAGTTGTCTCATTTCAATAAAAATCAGAAAATGTTGTTTCATAATGCTTGTCAATATGGAAAAAGTAACAGAATTAATTTTCCAATTTCAACTATGAAAACTAGAACTCCATTAGAACTTATCCATTCTGATCTTTGGGGACCTTTATCTTTGGTGTCTAGAAATGGCCATAGATACTATATCAGTTTTGTGGACAATTTCACAAGGTATACCTGGATGTTTCCTCTTAAGTTAAAGTCTGAGGCGTTAGTTGTTTTCTAGTAGTTTAAGTTGTAAGTTAAGAAGTAGTTTTTTTGTTCCATAAAATGTATTCACACTGATGAAGGGGGTGAATTCAAAGCATTTGTTCCCTTTTTTCAAAAAATTGGATTCTATAGAGGTATTAATGTTCACATACCAATCATTAAAATGTCATTGTTGAAAAGAAGAATAGACACAGTTATTTGGGTTTGACATTATTGTCTCAAGCATCTCTTCCTCTCCATTTTTGGTGGGATGTTTTCCATTCTGCAGTTTTTTTGATTAATAGGTTGCCTAGTGTGTCTTTGAATCATAAAACACCTTTTGAATTGCTAAATAGGCATTCACTGGATTATAAATTCTTGAGAGTTTTTGGTTGTTCATGTTTTTCTTTTATTTGAAACTATAACAAGCATAAATTAGATTTTAGATCAATCAAATCTTTATAGAGGTTTATAAGTGTATGTAATTGTCTTCTGGAAGAGTTTTTACTGCTCGGAATGTGGTTTTTGATGAAACCACGTTTCCATACTCAGAAAAGCAAGCATCCTTGAAATCCAATTCTTCAAATCCTTTGTTCTCAACTCCTGTCTCTTCAATTCCACTTGTAACTCATTTTTCTGAGTCCAATAATCTTGCTGATTCTCATCAGTCAATTTCAGCAGTTTCACCAACCACTCCTTAGGGATCAAATTTGTTTCTTCTGATTCTTTTATTCCTCGTACTTAAAATTCTGTTTCTTCTGTTGAAATTTCATCTCATCTAGTTCCTACACCCTCTGTTCCACCACAACTACCAGCACCTTTACAAAACCATCATCCCATGCTCACTCGAGCTAAATGTGGCATTTTCAGACCAAAATTATTTCATATACATGCAGCTGTCTTTGCACCTACTACTGCCAAAAAGGCTCTTCCTATTCCTCATTAGAAAGATACAATGCAAGCTGAATTTTCTGCCTTACATAAGAATAATACTTTGACTTTAGTTCCCTTCTCACCAAATATGAAAGTTGTTGGTTCAACTTGAGTTTTTCGGGTCAAGCATAACACATATGTTTCCATTTCCAAATGCAAAGCTAGATTAGTTGCCAAGGGGTTTCATCAAACCCTTGGCATAGATTTTTTAGATACCTTCAGGCGAGTTGTTAAAGTTTCCACCATTCGAGTAATTTTGAGAAGTGTAGTCATGAGGAAATGGCTAATTCGACAATTAAAAATCAATAATTCTTTTCTGAATGGTCAATTAGTTAAGGCAGTTCATATGAAATAACCAGATGGTTTTGTTGATGACAGATATCCTCAGTATGTTTGCAAATTATCTAAGGCACTTTATGGTCTTAAACAAGTCCCAAGGGCTTGGTATGAAAAGATGTTTCTTCTCAATCCGTGCTTCTTCTTCTAGTATATGTTGATAATGTTATAGTGATAGGTTCTCAATCTGAGCAAATTAACAAATTCATTTCACAATTTCATGTCACTTTTGCCTTAAAGCATCTGGGGTCTCTTCATTTCATAATTTCATGTCACACGTCCTAATATCTCCTATGCTATAAATAGACTTAGTCAATTCATGTCTTGTCCTATAGGTGGTCATTGGTAATGGCTTCTCAGATATTTTCAGGGTACATCTACTTATGGTCTTTAGTTTTTCAGCAAAGGCAGACATGAGCTCACAGCATTTTCTGATGCTGACTAGGGATGCGATTTAGATGATCAACGATCTGTGGGTGCTTACTGTTCTTTCTTGGCGATAATATGATTTTTTGGTCTTCAAAGAGGCAACATATTGTGGCTAAATCGAGCACAGAATCATAGTATCGTGCCTTAGCTGCTGCTTCCTCTGAATTAGCTTGGGTATTCTCTTTGTTGCAAAAGCTTCACATGCTTCCTCAGTCCATTCCTGTATTGTGGTGTGATAATCAGAGTGCAGCCTCTCTTGCCAAGAATCTTGTGTTTCATTCTCATGCCAAGCATATTGAGTTTGATGTTCATTATATTCAAGATCGGGTGTTGAATAGGCAACTGGAAATTCGTTGTATTCCTTCTTCTGAGCAAATTACTGATGTGCTTACTAAGCCTCTTTCTTTTGTTCAATTCAATTATTTTCGATCCAAGCTGAATGTTTTACCAAAGCCATTCAGCTTGAGGAGGGATGTTAAGGTTACATTTCCACATATGCTTGGTAATTCTAATGTGAAGCAGTGACAGATGCCTGGTAATTCTAGTATGAAGCAGTTACAGATGCCTCGTAATTCTAATGTGAAGCAGTTAGTCGATAGTTTAAGTAAGATGAAGAATCAAGGCAGTTGTAGTATTGTATCTAAAGGAGAAGATGCCTGTTGTGAAGGAGAAGATGCCTGCTGTAAAGGTGATTGAGAAGATGTTTGCTGTGAAGGTGCCTGTGGAGTAAGCTAACCTGGCAAGCTGATCTGGCAAAGCTAAAGATTAAATTCGTTAGGCCTATTGAAGTAAGTTGGGAGTTAGTTGGTATATAGTAATCTGATATATATATATATATATATATATATATATTGCAATGATAATTTATAAATATATATTGCAATGATAATTTACAAATTCCCCATGTAGAATCTCAGTGATAATTTATTTTGCAAAGCATCATACTTGTCTCCCCCTGTTGTTTTCAATTGGCATTAACGTGGAAGACTTGAGCAGTTTGCTTTACGCTTGCGGTCAAGGTCTCTTAGCTGTATCTTTACTTGACGGCAGGAAAGTTTGGCTCCACCACAGACTTGGCTTGAGTCAAGGTCTCTAATTTCTTTCTCCGGGGAAAATTGTCGTTCACAAATTGAGCCAAATGCATTTAAAAGAAAAAAAAAAAAATTGCCAATGCTTGCTGACAGTGCTGCTTGAGTGGGCTGGGAACAGTAGATCTTTTTAAGCGTAGCGAGAGGATCCAATGAAAATATAGATGTGTTATTTTAATTATAATTTCTGAGATTCAAATAGAATTATCAATTATATAATGTTAAAGGTTCACAAACTAGTTCAAAGTTGTGCCAGCGAACAATAATGCACAGATTTAATTAAAAAGGAAGATTATTAAGAAATTCCAATCTGTATTGCTTGATTTGTGGGAATGTTCATTTCAAAATCTCCTGGTTTGATGTTGAAGTAACGAAATTTACAGGAATGATTTATGCCCCTTGCTTTTGAGGTTTATTACGCATACATCTTGAGAACTCTTTTTTTTTTTTTTTTAAATTTTAAAATTCACCAATTAATTTTTTTGTTTTTAGTTACAAGTATGATTATCTTATTTTAAATAAATGTGTAGATGACTTTTATAAATAAAGAAATTGGTGAGAATAGTTTTACGTAAAGACCCTTTCAATTAAACAAGACAGGTTATACCCTACAAACTTAATTGCAAGTTTAAAAAAAATATATATATATATATATATAGATATATTTTGACTGGAATTGCATTGCATTGTATTACATTAAAAGGAAAAATAATTCCTTGAAAAAGTGACGCTACCATGATTTATTTTAACACGAATATCCTCTACCAAAATGACCTTTTACACACAATTATGACTTTGGAATTTTATTGTGCGGATGGATCCAGGACTGACAACATCCGAGAAATCATGTTCATGGCCGGCCTCGATTGCGGATTGTCATGCAAGCAGTCAGTTGCGAGCTTTATGATTGTTATCACTTCCTCCTGAACTTCAGGTGTAGGAAATGGAAGGCGTTGGTCCAAAACATCCTCCAGCAGCATGTTATCTCTTGTCAAATGAGAGGTTAGTCGAGGGATGATCTCGCCAGGATGTTGTCCTTGGATCACTTCCAGTGCTAATACCCCGAAGCTGTACACATCGCATTTTCCTGTTACCTTCATCGTGTAAGCAAGCTCTGAAAAAAGAATAAAAAAATAATGATAATTATTGAAGCATTAAGCCATATGTTAAAATAAAAGAACAGTGAGCTAGATTACCCGGTGCAATGTATCCATATGTGCCAGCAACTTGAGTCCAATTGGATGAGTCTAGCTTTAGAAGCTTAGCAGTGCCGAAATCTGAAACATGAGCCTCGTATTCCTCATCCAGCAGAATGTTTTTGCTTGATATGTCTCGATGAACAATTGGCGGGGAGCAATCGTGATGCATGTAAGAAAGGGCATGAGCCACACCCCTAACAATATTCACCCTTTTACTCCAATCCAGCTCTGTAGCTTTCTCTTCTTTGCTCAGGATTGCATTCAAGCTACCATTTTCAAGATACTCGTAAACTAAAAACGAGTGTCGTGCATTTGAACAGAAACCGTGTAGTTTCACTATATTTCGATGCCGTATTTCTGTTAATGCGTTAATCTCGTTCAAAAACTCTTTCTGATATGTTCTTTCACCATTAGGTAAGGGGTGCAGCTTCTTTACGGCTACAATGTTATCTGATGGCAACTTGGCCTTGTAGACACTTCCGTATCCTCCCATCCCAATGCAATACACAGCATCAAAAGCTTTGGTTGCTTTTATGATTTCATTATACAGAATTCTTCCATCAAATGTTGATATTGAAAGTAGTCCTCCATCCTGCATGTCACTTTGTTTAGTTGATGGAGTTCTCTTTCTTTTCAGTAAACAGAAGTATATTCCGAAGAAAGCAAAAGCAAGTAGAAAAGCTCCCAGAAGAAGGAATATGATTAAAAACACCAATTTATGGCTCTTCGGCTTCACAGTAGTAGTACATGGCGGCAGTCCTCTAATATTGCCACATAGTCGTTTGTTCCCCTCTAATGCTTCCATGGAAACATCTTGAAATGCTTTGCAGTCAGGAACAGGACCCTCCAGCTCATTGTAGGATAAGTCGAATGAAAATTTCATGTCTTTGAAGTTTGGAATATGACCAGAAAGAAAATTGTGGGAGAGGTTTAGCTTCTCCAAGCTCTGCATATTGCCGATTACTAATGGTATTTCCCCTCTGAGGAAGTTGTGACTCAAATCTAACTGGGATAGAGGAAATAACTGCCCCAACTGGACTGGAATTTCATTGCTAAATTGGTTGTGGCTCAAATTTAAGTAGTTTAGATTGAACAAGTTTCCCAGACAATCTGGAATTGATTGGCTCAACCTGTTTGTGGACAGGTCCAAGAACTGGAGACCAGCCAGTGACCCAATTTCTGGAGGTATACCACCTGAAAGTTGATTTTCACTCAGGATCAACTTGGAAATCTTAGTCAACTTTCCGAAGGTCTTCGGAATCTCCCCAACTAAATAGTTCGAAGAAAGATCGAGTTCATTTAGCTGAGTTGCTTCACCAATTTCAGTTGGTATTCTCCCAGTAATATCGTTCCCTGCAATGTATAGGCCGGTTAATTTTGTACATCTACCCCAACTAGACGAAATTTCGCCACGAAATTTGTTGTGGCTTAGGTTTATGAAGTCCAGGTTTGGATAGACACCAAAGTCTTCAGCTAAATTCCCAGTGAGTTGGTTTTGTTCGAGACGGACTCTGACCAAGCTCGTGCAGTGTTTCAGGCTTTTAGAGATTGGACCTATGAAATGGTTGTTATTTGCAGAGAAGTTTTGAAGCAATCCACCGCTACAAATGTTTTGGGGCAGATTTCCTGTAAATTGGTTTTGGTCTAGTTCCAATACTGACAGTTTGCTGAGATTTCCCATCTCCTGAGGAATGGGACCAGAAAGTTGGTTGTCACGCAGAAATAAATGTTTTAAATTATCCAAGTTGCCAAAGGAGGCAGGGATCGAACCATTTAGTTGATTTTCACTCAACTGTAGATCGACAAGAGACTCCAGATTTCCTAACTCTTGCGGAATAGGGCCAGAAAGTTTGTTTTGATAGAGATGGAGAAGGCTGAGGTTTCTCAAATCACCCAATGATGCAGGAATTGAACCAGAAAGATTATTTGTATGAAAGCTTAGTGATTCAAGAGACATCAACTTTCCTGTTTCTTGGGGAATAGGACCAGAAAGAGTATTGTTGAATGCCGACAACACTTTTAGCTTTTTCAAATTTTCAAAAGTAGCAGGAATTGGACCTGTTAGATTGTTGTTATCCATGTAAAGTTCCAACAAATTGATTAGATTTCCCATTTCTGGAGGGATCGCACCTGAAAGCCTATTACTGTAGATATACAAGAAAGCCAGGTTTTTCAGATTACCCAAAGATGTAGGAATTGGACCATCTAGGTTGTTGCTATACAAGGCAAGGTCATTAAGAGATTTTAAGTGACCAATTTCTGAAGGAATTGAACCATTGAACTGGTTTTGAACAAGGTGTAGGACCTTAACACGTGTTAGGAGACCAATTTCTGGTGGAATTTTTCCAGAGAATTGATTGGTGGACAGATCAAGATATGCGAGTTTAGAAAGGTAACTAATCTCGGATGGTATAACACCAGAGAGTGAATTAGAAGCAAGATCAAGATATTCAAGACTATGGAAAGACGAGAATGAAAATTCATAGAGCGTACCATTTAAACCAAAACTGCTAAGGTTTACTTTGGTGATGCTTCCTGCAGAATTGCATTTAAGTCCAGACCAAGAGCATGGAATTGGGTGTGGTTTGGAGTTGGTGGCATTATGAGTAAGGCGAGTCCATGAAGGAAGCTGAGCCTGCGTTTGGTTCGTAAGGCTGGCTTTCCATTTGAGAAGAGCACTTGCCTCTTTAGAAGAATCAAAAGCAACGCTTGGTGAAGAATGTAAATAAAAAAACAAAACGAGGAAAACAGCGGAGAGTAGATTTTCTAAGGTTACTTTTGCCATGGTTTCTGTTTTTGTATGTTGCAATGATTAATATACAAGCCCTCTATATTTAGGCTGGTTCTCGCTAATAACTTGGACTTATTTTGCAAGGCATGATATTAGTCTCAAGGAAGAAAACAATAGAGAAGACCCCGTTTAGTGAAGACTGTAGCAGTTTCTTTTACGCTTGCGGTCAAGGTCTCTTGTCTCAGTCTTGAGAGTAGGAAACTTAGTTCCAGCTTACACTTGGGTTAGGGTATCTGATTTCTTTCTCCAGGAAAATTGTTGTTCGAAAGTTTTTCCAAATGCTTATAAAAGAGAGATAAAATAAATAAAAAAATAAAGGCATAAATTTCGATGTAACGATGCTGACACTGTTCTATGAGTTGGCTATGAAAAAGGAACATTCCAACTTCCAGATATCTCCATGTCTTAACTCCGGCGGTAGAAATCAAGATTCTAGAAACCCGGACTGATGGTTAGAAAGGGAACTAGTGTAAATTTATGGAGGATGTAAGAGGTAATAAACAACGAGCTGAGCAAGTGAAGCCGGTTAACCAGATTTGAGGGATAGTATTAGTCCATAGCTGTCTGCAAAATTGAGAAAATAAGAAATATTGGGATAGTTCATAATTAGGAGATTTTGCGGTTGCTCGTGAATCTCGAAATGGATCTGAGGGAAATATAATTACCTTATTTAAAATTCACTAGTGATAGAATTATCATTGTACAAACGTTTCGAATCCACAAACTAGTTGACGGTTAAGTTAAACCAGGTAATTAATAATGCACAAACTTCAGTAAAGGAAAAATTTTGACCAATTCTATTTGAAAAACCTCCCCGGTTTGATGTCAAAAACACAGAATTTTACAGGAATGATATTACTTTGCCTTGTGCCTCTTGCTTTCGTGGCTTTTTATTGGTTTAGTAACGTGTAGATCTTGCTTCTGTTAGTTTAAGTTTTACCATTTTTAAAGAAATTTACATAAAACTGAAACTACAGTCTACAGATATTAAAACCGTCATCTGAGTTCATGAATTACGTTAAAAAAAAACAAGAAAGTAACTGTTTCCTCCATTTATTAACTTATTATACAATCACTTTCGAGCTAGGCTTCAACTTCTGATTGCCAGCTTCAATTAGCTACTTGAGAAGATAAGAAATATAGGAATACAGACTTTCTAACAGAACTAGAACATGCAGACTTTTGTAAGATGTCCTACTAGCTGCAATAATACATAGTGAGAATTAGTTGCATAATAGATGACACACAACATGCATCGTTGGTCTAGTTTCTGGATTCGCATCTAAGCATAAAAAGGCCACCTCAATCACGGATTTCAGTTTGGTCTCAACTTCAGGTGAAGGCGGTGGAAGCCGTGAGTCCAACATATCATTAACTTCTATGTTCATGTTGGCAGCTGGTAAAGATGAAAGGGAGTAAAGAAAATCTCTTGGATGCTTCCCTTTGATCACTTCCAGTGCTAATACTCCGAAGCTATACACATCACATTTTTCTGTAACCTTCATTGTGTAAGCAAGCTCTGTAAAATAAAGGTAAGTATGATCAAAATATCACATATATGCTCTATGAAACTGATAATGGTTTTGACGAAATAATTATTGACCGATATACCTGGTGCGACATAACCGTATGTGCCGGCAAGTTCAGTGCAATTGGATGAGTCTGGCTTGAGAAGCTTGGCAATTCCAAAGTCTGAAACATGAGCTTCATATTCAAAATCCAGCAACACATTCTTGCTTGATATGTCTCGATGGACAATTGGTGGAAGGCACTCATGGTGCAGGTAAGACAAGGCATGAGCCACACCCTTTATGACATTTTCCCTCTTACTCCAATCCAGTTCTGTTGCTGCTTCATTGCTCAGGATGGTAGCCAAGTTGCCCCTTTCGAGATACTCATAGAGTAAAAATGAGTGTCTGGCATGTGAACAAAAGCCATAAAATTTCACAATATTTCGGTGTCGAACCTCTGTTAACGCCCTTATTTCATTTGAAAACTCTTTTTGATCCGTCATCTCACCAGTAAAGGAGTGTAGTTTTTTAACTGCTAAAATGTCCCCTGATGGCAGCTCTGCTTTGTAAACACTTCCACTTCCACCTCTCCCAATGCAATAATTGTCACTGAAATTATCAGTTGCACTTATGATTTCCTCATACACCAATTTACCTTCAAAAGTTAATATTGAAAGCAATGCTTGATTTTTCGTGCCCTTTTCTTGTTTTTGTGAGTCTCTCTTCCTTCTCTGATAAAGAAAGAACATTCCAACCAACCCAATCAAAAGAACAAGTGCTCCTAAAAGAGGGAAGAGTACAGCAAACAGTACTGTGCTTCCCTTACTTAAAACATGTTTGTGTGACTTGAAAGCTTTGCAAGGTTGCAGTCCGCTGACATTACCACACAATCCTTTATTCCCTTGTAATGCTTCTACAGGAGCATCTTGAAATGCTTTGATGTTCGGAATTGGGCCCTCCAACTCATTATAGGATATGTCAATGTATGACAACCCATGCATATTGGCAAAATTTGTTGGAAATGAACCAGAGAGGTTATTGTGGGAGAGATTCAGTGTCTCCAAGCTTTCCAAATTGCAGATTTCGGATGGTATCTCTCCTCTGAGTAGGTTATGACTCAAATCTAGCTCTGAAATTTGAACTAGCTTTCCCAACTCAACTGGAATTTTTTGACTAAACTGATTGTGGCTTAAATTCAAGTAATGCAATTTTAACAAGTACCCTAAATTTTCTGGGATACGCTTGCTTAATCTATTTGCAGACAAATCAAGGCTTTCCAGATCAGTGAGTAAGCCAAGTTGCAGAGGTATACCACCAGAAAGTTGATTCGCATTCAACATCAGATCGTTTAGAGAAGTCAACTTACCAAATTCCGTTGGAATCTCCCCAATTAAATGATTTGAAGAAAGGTCGAGTTGGTGGAGTGTAGTCGAGTTTCCTATTTCAGGCGGGATGTTCCCCGTAATATTATTACCTGCAATCTTGAGTGTGCCTAGTTGTGGGCACTTTCCCCAATTAGATGAGATTGCCCCATAAAATTTATTGTGACTGAGGTCTATCAACTCCAGGTTTGGATAGATGCCAAGGTCTTCTGATATATTTCCAATGAGTTGGTTTTGCTCAAGGCGGACTCGCACAAGGCTTGTGCAATTTCTCAAGGTTTTGGGTAGTGAACCTATGAAATAATTGTCATGCATGGAGAAGTACTTAAGTGATCTACTTCGACAAATGTTATGGGGCAAATAACCGGTGAGCTGGTTTCCACCCAATGAAAGACTATATAAGTTCACAAAATTTCCAACTTCCTGTGGAATATTACCAGAAAGTTGGTTATCGTAGAGATGCAAAGATTCCAAGTTGCTCAGATTGCTAAAGGAAGAAGGAACAATACCACTAAGCTGATTTTGGGCCAATGACAGATCAGTAAGAGACATCAAGTTTCCTAACTCGGGGGGAACGGAACCGGAAAGTTGATTGCTGTGCAACAGCAGCTTAGTTAACTTTCTTAGGTTTCCAAAACTATATGGGATGGAACCTGTTAGAAGGTTTTTATCTAAATAAAGTTCAACCAAATTAGAGAGGTTTCCTATGCTTTGGGGAATTGAACCAGAAAGAGAATTATTATAGAGATACAATCTAGCCAAGCTGCTCAAATTGCCCAAAGAAGCAGGAATTGGACCGTCCAAATGGTTACCATCCAAGGCAAGATTATTTAGAGAACTCAAGTGACCTACTTCTGGAATCAAGCCATTCAAATGATTAACAAAAAGGTGCAGGACCTCTAAATTTGTTAGGAGGCCGAATTCTGGTGGTATTTTCCCGGAAAAATGATTACATGACAGATTAAGGAACTTGAGTTCGGAGAGGTTACCAATTTGAGATGGGATATTACCATAGAGTTGATTCAAGCTAAGATCAAGATGTGATAGATGGGAAAATAATGAGAATGGGAATTTATCCAGCGTACCTTTTAAATTTGTGCGGGTCAGATTAATACTAACGATGCTTCCGGCATGATTGCAAGATATTCCGGACCAGGTACACGGGATGGAAATATTGGCGGCCTTAACAGAATGCAGAGTCCATGAAGGAAGGAGAGAATTGTTCTGATTTTGAAGGCTGGCTTTCCATCTCAGAAGAGCATGGGTTTGTTTAGTAGAATTAGAAGTAACATTAAGCGGTAAATGTAGTGAAATGAAGAGGATCAGATGAACCAGGGAGAATTCTCTTAAGGTTGACAATCTCATTGTTCACTAATTCTTTTTGCATAAACAACAGAGCATAATTCAGCTTCATATAGAGAAAGAGGCACAGCGGCACAGGATCCTGCAATCATTTCAATAAATTAATGTTCGACTAAAGTCTCCCACTATCGTTCATGCTGTGCAGAATGAAATTTTGGCCAGCTCACATCTCAAGTTAAACACTAATTTTGACTATCCTTTCGCCTAGAAATGACCACTATGATATCATATTTTATGAAGACGACATAGTAGTGCACTATACTTGTATGCTATACATAAGAAATTTTCAAGTGGTTCATACTGAAGTCAAGGTCTTTGCCTGGCATTTTATAGTTTGTCAAAGTCCACGGTATATGTCTTGACTTGTTAGTACAGTGAGTGCGACTTTTTTCCCCGCCACTTACAGCCTCAAGAGTGAGTGAAACTAGAAGGACACCACTTTTTTCAAACTTTCTACTCATAATCATAGCTTAATCACCATCTCCGGCTTAATTAGCGTAATTCACCTCCCAAGTTACAGCTTATAGCCCATTAGCTACTACTTGTCTTCATTTTGCAATTGCAATGCTTGTATGAAAGCAGGAAACTATCCTTCGAAATGTACATTTCTCTTACATTCGGTTCTCTCATTTATCAGGAAACCCACGTTGTCTACCATGCGATGAGCAATTTTAACCCCATCATATACGTCCCATCCGTTAAAATCAAAATTCAACGAAATTGAGGCAAATTAAGGATGGAAAACAAATAAAGCATACCTACTGGGAAAAATTGTCCAGCGGCTACAAAAGATTGTGCTTATCTTGGTGGGGTTTGTAGCCGAGACAAAGGACTAAAATAAGACAAACTTGACTATGAAGAACGCGGATTGGAATTTTGGCCACCAGAACTCTCTTTCCTGTGGGCTTCGCCATTCACATCCTACAGTTATCAGACGAGTTCCACGCAACTTCAAAGGATTGGAAGAAAGTTATATAATTTACTCTTGAGAGCAATAATAAAAACATCATAATCCTAATAAACAGTGGGATTAGTTTCTCAAAAACTTCATTGGAAGATAAGAAAGGGAAGCCACGGGATGCCTAGAAAAGTTAAAATAGCCATTCTGCAGATAACCAACAGTTTCATAAATACCAGTGATGCCTTTCGTGTACAAAGTCAAGGGATAAAATTTGGGGAATGTCCAACTATTATGCATCTAAATATGGAGAATTTGGGTACTAGAGTCCACCTATAGTCGAATGATTAAACCTAAAGCATTATCAGCAACAGCATCGTATCTTGCAATCTGCCATACCGTACACAACAATAAAAAGCCCCTACATTATCCATCATAAAGGGAGATCACATTGACAGACATGAGAAATAATAATGCATGTTATTTAATGTGAGAAGCAGAGATAACCGAAAGGAGGAAAAAGAATAAAAGAAAATTAAAAGCAAAATACATAGAAAAGAAAAGAAAACCTAAGTACAGAAATGCCATCAAACCTATTAAAGGAAGCACCAAGTTTGACAAAGAAATGTGCAAACTTCGAAATTGTCCACAGTGATCAGATTTAGCACCGAGTATTTCATTGATAACAAGCAATTTTTCAAATATGTCTCTTCCATAAAGAAGCAGATCATTACAGCAAAGAAATCAATGCCACATGGCTTCTCCATTAGTCCTACAATGCAAAATGCCAGCATAAACAATTTGCCATAAATTTTGCAGTTCCATTAATATGTCAAAAAGGTGGTTATAGACTCACATAAGCTATGGATCTATGCGGAGATGGACTTCAAGAAACAGAATGCTGACCATCTGGCGAAACACTTTTAAGAGCAGGAGAGCATTCCTTATGTTGTCTCCATCAGGATTTTCATCCCTGGTCTTATGAGGAGATGGGCCCCTCTTAGGATTGGGACTATTCCGAGGGGAAGAAGCACTTCAAGATTTTGCCATTTTCCATAAGATGGCAAATTCAATTACCCAATCAATGATAAGAAAAATCATAAACATAAGAAACTTTCATACCTTCCATAAGATCAGCTCCGACTGCGCTGCTCTTCATCATATTTGCCTCTCCCATTGTATTTGTGATGACAAGGACTGGCACTGCAGCTCCAGCTTTGGCAACAACTCTCTCTTTCTCTCCTTCAGTACCTGTCACGACCATGCCTATCTCTGCTTCTACTGCAACTTCTCTTCCTATAATCCCTGTCCCTGTATTCATCCCGATGCCTGACAATACATTGTTAGTCAATCCAGAAAGTGACCACAGCACTGAGCTGCATTGATACACTCCATAACAAAATAAAGTACAAAAATAATATATATATATATATATATATGAATAAATGGTTACACTATTGACAAATCAAATGCTTGTGTTCCTTATAGGGAAATACTTCATACCATAAGAGAAGTGTTTATGGAATATTCAGAAGTACAGCAGCCAAGTGACAAAGTAGATATATCACAAAAAGATATGGAACCAAATAGTAGAAATTAAGTTATATGGATGATAGACGGAAACTTCATTAAATTCATGGAAACATAATCCTACAAGCATATGAGCATACACACATCCAAGTACACGTACACACACATCTTAGTAAGAAGTTCTTCAAAAATACATGCATGCTGGAAGAGCTTAATCTAATCTGTAGATTTGAAAGCAGCCAGCTGCAATCTTAAATTGGTTTACAAAATGAAAAAACACTAGTCTAAAAGTATGGTAGAAAAGCGGGGGAGGTGGAGCAGAACAAAAGGAAAATCATTTAGAAAAAGAGAGGATTTTTGGGTAGGAAGGCATTCAAAACAACAAATCCAACTAGTTTAAAATATGATAAAAAATCCAGCCTCAACCAGGTACTCCACATAGCACATCAGCTGCTTTTAATATAACCCATCCAAGATACAGGTAACAATATTCCTATCAATTTGCAAAACAGAAACACCTCCATTGCTTTTGACAACCATCAGATGAAACAAAGAACTGAAAATCAAACAAGGAACTGCCACTTACTATACCGCATTAAAAAACATTAAATTTCATAGAGGAGCACATAATAACCACTGCCAAATCCCCTCCGTGAACAACACACACAAGCAAAAGTGGAAGGGTAGAAGGAATCAGGTCAAGGACAAAACCATCCAACAGAATTTTTACTGCATAATTTATTTTGGTTACATATATCGTGATTTCCAGGATCTCCATATTTGTTGCTACTACAGAGATTGATTTTACATTAAATTCTGAGGCACATAACGTCAGAATAATTCTATAAAGTATACAAATTTCTTATCTAACAGCAATAGAAGCAATTTTACATAACAAATCAAGTATCTAGCAGCTATCACACAGACCTGAACAGCAATTGAGAATCCTATTTCCTACCTCATCAAAAATTAAATGCATGCAGATATATATCTTCAACACCCATTTCCCTTAAGCAGAAAATGAGTAGCAAAGAACCTGATTTTCATTAAACAAGGCACATATAACCTTTGAGTTGCTCCCCTAATCCCATCAAAACAACCACTAATTAACTATTCACCCAAATGCAAATGCTAGAAAAAACATGTTCATGATATGTCACCCTTTTACCAAGATCCAACTTGGGCAAATTAACATCTGCCATACAGTTTATGAATGTGATTTCCTAGGGAAGTAATTATAAGGGTAAATACTTTTAAAGTTATTCAACCAGTAAACTCAAAGGAATAAAATGTTTCAAATGACTATAACCATCAACAAACCCTAGCATGCATGAGGTAACAAACATAAAGGACATCCAAGAATTTGAAAGAAAAAGAACATGCATGTTCCACAGTTTCCACTTATATCTGAAGTCATCTCTAGTATCATTCAATGTCAACTTACAGAATTTCTCTCTCTCTCTCACTCTCTGACAATAGTTAGACATCATAAACAACCTTTAGATACTTAGATGCATATGGGCAATTACCAATCACTTTCTCATCCAACCAATGGATCCTAGACTGAAATCAGCCTGCTTTTCCAAAAATGCATATTCATACACCCAAAAAAGAAACAAAAATGATTATATATGAGCATTGATGCCATCAACAATGATAAACAACTACCAATAACACATTCAAATGATGTTATGCTGGATCAATGGCATGATCAGTGACCAAACATCTTCTGGTCTAAGAAAAAGCATCCTTGATAGTTAGTTGTAATGAATTGTCTACCAACTACCAAACACACACCCTAAGTAACTAAAATCCCCCAAATTACAAACTCTTATAATTCACAGGTAACAATGCTCAGACTTGGCCACTTCAGGCATTACAAACCCAAAACCGTACACTGTTTAGCCTGAGAATACACATCCAGGATCCAATTTCAAAAGCATATTTACAAATGGGAAACACACACACACACACAGAGACACTCACCTCGGATGAGGACTGCGACTTCTTGACCTGCCTTTTGTTTTTGAAGATGTTTCCACTATCCTCTCTTCATGGCCTAAAGATTAAACAGCAAAACTCAGATAAACAAAAACCCGGCCACATTATAAGTACGCGGGAAGAAACAATACAAGACTTAATTATAAACCGGAACTACTAGGGCAATCTATGCCAAAATGATAATTACACAAATCATTCCCCCAACAAAACATAAATAAATAAAGAAAAATACTACTCACATTCACTCAGCATTGGGACTATACTTGGCGAATTGAACCATTATTTCTTTTCCATCCACAACTCTACCTAAAAAAATAAAATTGAAAACTAATTATGAAAACAAATTATTTCGTACCAAATTTCACTATTTCATTAATAAAATAAAAGATAACCATCAAGCTTTTCCACAGTCTTTTGCGCCTCGTCAGCATACTTGTATCGAACAAAACCTCTCGAATCACCAGTCCTGCACACAAAACAAAAACTCTTTATATAACAATTAAACGCATAAATACGCAAAGTCAAAAACACTACACTACACAACAATAACAACAACGTATAGCTGGACACCGAGACGAGACCATCGATCACGGGGAATGAAGACGTTGACGACCTTCCCGTACTTTTCAGATACAGGGAAGAGATCGTCTGCAGACGTTCCTAGGTTAAGAACAGCAAATCCAAAAGAAACATAATTAGGTTCAACATACAAGTGAAAAACAGAATTAAAGCGAAAGGAGGGAAGAGGGAGAGGTTAAATACGGAAAGCGATGTTGAGAACACTCTTTTTTTTTTTTTTTTTTTAATTTCTTTAAAACTCAGAATTTTAATTCAAATTTAGGTAGCATTTATTTATATTTTGTTAAAATTTAAATAGAGCTGAATGTTTGAATATGAAATTTTTATTTATTTTTTAATCTAAAATTTGAATATAATTATTAAGTTATTTATTTTATTTTTTTTATAAATAAACATATCTAAAAATCAATACTCTTATATTTTTATTATTATTTTAAATGATAGACAAATAAAAACATATTAAAAATATATAAATAAAATAATTTTTACTTGTGCACAAACAGCAACTATGTTAATATAAATTTTATTTTAATTGTAAAAAAATAGATATGCATATTTTAAATTTGTAAGAAAATCTTGATAAATGTAAATTAGTGTAAAAATTTAAAAAATAAAAATCATATTATTTGAGAATATCAAATACTTTATATTTTACAATTCATCATTATAACAATAACAATTCACAACAAATAAATTAATAAATGATTAACATATTCAATCTCTTATAAAATCATATAAATATATGCCTTTAGAAAGTATGATACAAATTAAATGAGCAAAGATATTTTTAGAAAAAAAATTACTAGATATTTTTAGACATTTTAAATTCAACTAACAAGCAAGGAAAATTTTTTTTAATAAAAGTATTTAAAAATTTTGAATTTTAAAAAATATATATATTCAATTATGCAATGGGTCTTTTTTTAGTATCTGAACTATAATATTTTGAATGTAATACAATGTATGATAAAAAATTATTACCAAATGTTGTTTCATATTTTTTGTGTAGTAAAAAATAATGAACTAAGAGAACCATAAAATAACTAAATTCAATCAATTAAATAAAAAAAAAAGTTAAATAATCATTAAAAAAATTTATCAACTTGCAATTAGAATCTAAATCTAAGTACACCTTTTTTTTAACTTCTGTTGCATTATTTGTGAATATTAGATGTATTATTAATCAAATTTGACCTAATCTTCTAATCATCTCATGACAATTTTTAAATGTTAAAACTTATCATTGTTGTAAATAAAATTATTGAAATGAAAATATTTAGACTATGAAATAAAATATTATTACCATCATTGCATATTGTATTCATTTATTGTAATACAATAATGTATATTGTTTTGAATTTAATTTGATGTATAAAGGAGACACACACACACACACATAAAAGGTTTGGATGAGAGGATCTGTGAAACTTAAGTAATGTGAAATTTTGGCTATACGAAGGTTTGTTATTTAGTATTGAAGGAGAAAGGTGCAAGCCACATTATTTCACATCACTTATTCTTAGATTACACCTCTTTATATTGAATATGTATAATACTATCTCATTAAAAACTTTGTTGGTAAAATTTTATAGGATAAAACTTGATTGAAGATAAAAAGAGTGTAATGCACTTTTTTCCAAAAATTTTCATAATTCTTCTTTTGTAACAAATTATATTTCCCTTAATAAGATTCTCCTCTTCAAGATAACAAATCTCAATTTGTCAACTTTTAGAATTGACGTGTACCAATGCAATATACCAATTTCTCAAAAGTTGATATGGATAAAGTTTTAGTAAAGAGATCAACAATGTTATTGAAGGAACATATTTACTTAACATCAATCTATTGGTTTTGTTGAAACTCATGAGTATAGAATAACTTAGGTGATATACATTTGATTCAATCTTTTTTAATATCTCCTTTTTGAATTTGAACAATACAAGTAGTATTGTTTTGTATATTGTTGTAAGAATATCTGTAATGAAAAATAAGTTGCATTATACATTGGATATGATAGATAACGGATTGCAACCATATACATTCTTTACTTATTTCATGTAGTGCGAGAATTTCAAAATGCTTAAAAAAGGTAGTATTAAAAGTCTAATTTATCAATTATCATTAAATTATTTTATTATTGTAAGTGAAAACATAGCCCATTTATGAATAAGTATTGTAAGGATCAAAAAGATAACTAGCATCTATATAACCAACTAATCATGGATTTTACATTAGTTTATTAGAATAAAATAATTCCAATTCTCCATGAAGGTAACAAAAATTAATTTTAACGCTATTCCAATGCTGATGAGTAAGTACAAAATCAAATATGATTAATAAGTTTATAAAGAAAGTTATATTTGGCTTGGTATATTATGTCAAATATAATAAAATTTTAATTGTATCGAGATATGGTATTTTTGGACCAAGCATTTCTTTATCGTCTTCTTTAGGACAAAATCGATCCTTTTTAAAATTAAGAGATTAAACAAATATAAATGTACTTAATGAATGAACTTTATTTATATTGAAATGTTTTAAATTCTTTTCAACATTATGCCAAATATAACAAAACCTCAATTACATTAAAATATGGTACTTTTAGATTGAGTATATTTTCATCATCTTCTTTAGGGCGAAATATATTCTTTTTAAGATCAAAAGATTGAACAACTATAGATGCAGTTGTATCCATAAATAAAGAATATATTTTATCAAAGTCAATTCCAAGTTTTTGTGAGAAACTTTGAGCAATGAATCATGCTTTATATCTTGTGATTTTATGATTTTTATTACGATTCCTTGTAAATATCTATTTATATCCAACAAATTTGATATCTTTAACTATCTAAACTATATGTCTAAATATTTCACATTTGACAAGACAAATTAATTATGTTTGAATTGTTTCTTTTTACTAAGGCTAATCATGTCTCTATCTACATTTATTAATAATTTATGAGTCATAATCATATTTTATAATTTCAGTAGTTATTGAAAATAAAAATACATTATTAATAATTAATTTATTATAATCTCACATTTTTTTTCTATATATGCATAATTTGTAATTTTTTTTTTTTTAAATTTCAGTACTATTACAAAGGTAACTATCTCTTTAGGGACAAATGTTTTAAGAATAGTTGTCACTCTAGGAACTTGTGATACTGTAGAGATTTGTGTTGCTTTAGCAATTTAGAAAGTATAGGTATATTTATTGTTCGAACATTATTTTCAATAAAATCCTAATTTTTTTATTTTCATTTTTGTAAAATTATATATTTTGAGTTAATTGGGTTATAACACTTCTAGCGTACCATAAATAATTCATTTATTGCCTTATAATTATATTATTCTTCAAGAATAATCACCCAGGTTAATGTATTAGTAGTTGAAATATATGATTTCATCATTCTTGCATTATATATAAATGCATATGTTAATTGATTTATAATTTGCTAAAGTTACATTATTCTTTACATTTTATTTTTAAATTGATTAATATAAGAATCAAGATAAAATACAGTAAATATTTTTCAAGATAGGTCTTATTTCAATAGGTGTTTTCTTTTCTCTTAATAATGAAAAAAACTATCTCATCAAAATAATAATTTGTAAAATATATGAAAAATATATTATTCATCAGGGGTTTAAGATATTTGATAATAGAATATGAGTTCAAACCAACATAAATTTTCAAATAGCATTAAAGTCCCATCTTAGTGCATTATGGAGGAGTTATAAGAATATATACAACATAACCAAAAGTACCTGATAAAAAATATTAAGTTGATAATTAAGTACAAGTTGTAGTGAAGAGTATTGATGATAAACAATAGGTTTAAGATGAATTAATATTGCAGTATATGAAACAACATCTTTTTATGTAGAAATTAGTAATGCAATGCGTAATAGTAAAGTTTAAGTAATTACTTAGAGTCGTTTAATGAGTAATTTAATTAATTCATTTTATATATGGATATATAAAATATGATGTTCTATATCAATTCCTACTGATGTACAAGAGTCATAAAATATTTGGAAAGTAAACTCACCAACATTATCTAAACATATAGTTTGGATTATATTATTAAAAAATTGTACTATTAATTTGATAATCTATACAAGCAATCTAGTGGATGCAACATTATGAGTAGACCATAAAATACATATATGACCATCAAATAGATGTATTAATTAAGACCATAAAATAGCAAAATAATTCACTTAAGTAGAAAATAGGTTTACAAATATTCCTTTATATTCTCTCTAAGAATGATAGAGACTTGACCAATTTTAAAAAATAATTGTCTAATCAGTAGTTTTCTTTGTGAGTAAGTGGTATAAATATTCTCATTGAACAATAAAATTTTTTGTTCTTTAATAGATGTTAATGTAAATTTTCAATGATTCTAGGCATCATTGTACATTATAGGTAACTAAGATGATCATACCATAATATAAATATTTTTGGATCAATGAAATTTTAGTTCATTATTGCATAATTCTCAATTGGATTTATGATTGTACAATATAATGCAAATGATAAAGTTGAAAGTTTTTCTAATATACATTTTTTGTTTAAAGACATTAAAAGTAATGCAAACATACTCTACATTATTTTCATTTAAAGTCTCTATATGATATTTATGTTGGTATATACCTTAAATCTAATAATATTTTAAATGTTTAACATATTTATATCATGATATTTTTTTTTAATTTATATATATCATTTAATTATTTAATTATTACGTATTTGTGTGTTTAATAAATACAATAATACCCTTAAAATAGTAAATTTAATTAGTTAGACACTATTATTAAATGTCTCTAGCCAAATATTGTTGTGAATATGGTAACAATAATACATAGAGACTAATATGTGTAATGACTGATAATAATATATATGTATTATAATATGAGATATTAAGTTAACACATAAGTACAAGTTAGTGAACTAATATATTAGACCGATCCATCATGAGAATATTACGTGGATTATTATATAAGTGTTATAAATGATTCTTATAGTGATAATGGTATATATGATTTTTGAGCTTGAGTTCACCATGGTTCCTAACATAAAAAATAACATATTTTGATATTTTCAAATGTCATATGTAATAAGATAAATTATAAACGAAATAATCAAATACGTCATAACTCATGTAATGGAATGTATATGATCAATATAGAATTTGTTCTTTCTATATAATAAAAGTAATATCTTAGACATTTGGATTGAGTGAAATTTTAAAAAATATATTGCCATATTAAAATATGTCAATAGATAATATTGATTTTATTTGACAGAATAAATATACTCAAAATATCAAAAAATATATAAAATTAAATTATATAAAAATAATACATTTTATATCTTGTATCTCGTGTTCAATTAAAATATCTAAAATAAAAGAATTCAATTATATGGTAACATTGGTCACGAATAAGATAATGTTAAACTACTGACATTCTCGTTACTTAGGTAATCATAATGTGTTGTTAGATACTGTTAATTACTTGTAATACTAAAATTAGATTTTAATATTATTACCAATATTATAAGAATCTATTGGATCGCATATTAAGATCGATAATAATATATATATATAATCCTAAATATGTTTAGAATTTGTTAAACTATTTGAGTATTGATTTTGATTAAACTGATTATATAAAGATTGGATTAAATTTTATTAGTATTTATTTTGCTAAATAAATTGAGTTTTATAAAAAAATCCAATCAAATAGTTTAAGTCAAAATTAAAGATTTAAAATAGTAATATAACTATATGATATTTATGTTTTAGAGGTAGGTTTAGTGTTTGTTTTTTGCATCTTACTCTCGAAAAAAGAAGAATGCACAAAATATCATACACTGAAATCATAAAAGCTAACACTCTAATTAGATTCCTGAACGTATGAATACCATAAGACATAGAAGCAATTGATTTATGTTCATAATTTGATAAAAATTGTCTAATTAAAGGTTTATACATATTCACTGCATTGTATTATATACATATGATAACATTAGGATTAATTGCATACATCTTGAAGAACAAATTATTTATTTTGTATATTATTCACTGTGTATATGTACTTGTTTGCTTACAATTCATTTTCACGGATATTCTTAAAACTAAGCAAATTTCTTATGAATTTAGTTGAATATAAAATATTATGAATGTATAATCTAGTTTCACTTACTAACAAGATTATGGTTCTTTTAAAGTTTCAATCAAGTTTGTAGAACTTGATATAATATTTACCTTAACCTTAATATTTGTAAGTTTTGAAAAATATCTTTTATCATAGAGAATAGTATGCATAGTTGTATTATTAGCTAGGCATATTGTGACACTCAGATATAAATAAACCCTAATTTTTTATTATCTCTTATCTTTGAAAATGTTTTATGGAGTTATTGGAAGGAGACCGAGTGAAAATTGATTAAATAAGTTATTTTATCGGGTAAGGGTAAAATAATCTTTTCACTCAAAATTAAGGCCAAAGTGAGTTTTGATCGCATAAAAAGTCTTAGAATTTTATAAATATTATGTTGGTATATTTAATTTCAATTCGAGACGCGGTTGGTATATTTTTGGAAAGTCGAAAATAAAAAGAGTAAAATCGTCATTTGATAAAGTTTTGATTGATTAAGCTAGATGTCAAGAATATAAATTAGTATGATAGAGTGTGTTAGAAGGAAAGATAGATTTTATAAGCATAAGAATGCCAAAATTTCTATTTTGGACAAAAAGGGACAATTTTGCTAAAAAGAGCAAAATGGTCATTACGTCAAGGGTCGGAAGGACTCTACCAGATTTTGATCACCCAGAACTCTTGTAAATATTGTAAATAAGATATAGAAAAAGTGGAATTGAATTAGGATGTGAATTTCTCTATAAAGGATGAAAAAGGACTAAAGTGACAAATTTTCTTTATTAGGGGTAAAATGGTCTTTTCACAGGGAATTAGAAGAAAAAGTGGTAATTAAAATTGATGGATTAAAGTGAAAATATATAAAAATGGCTTGAGTAGTCTCATAATTTTCTTGGGAGCTAAATGCAAGTTTTGAAATATTTTTGGGCAATAGTATAATTTTCAAAAATATGAATTTGGATAAGATTGGTTGACTTTTCAAAATTGAAACAAAATTCACTTTTTCTTCTTCCTTGCCGTGAGGTGCTTCTCCCTTTCTCTTTCAATTTTTTGGACAAAAATCAAGCAAAATCTTTTAATCCGTCCGATTAAACGCGTTATCGCAGAAGGAAAAATTGTTCTACGCGTCGAGAGTTTTAATCTGACGATAAAAGTTCTTAATTTCACTAAGTTTCAATTTATGGATTTGTTGAAAAGTAGTTTTTAAAAGTGGTTTATGGTTTTTAATGGTGATTTAGGTGGTTTTGCAGTATTGGGAGGTTTAATCAAGCAATTAGCATATTTTAAAGGTAAGGAAATGTAATTTTCTTTTATGAAATTTGTGATTGGTGGTTGGTTTGTGTAGGAATAGATTTAGGGATGGTGTTTAGATGAAATTGGGTATAAAATAATGTATAAAATGGAAGAAAATTTGAAAGAGGGACAAAATGATAAATTTGAAGTACTATTTATCGAGCCTCTAAATGATATATTTTAACATGTTATGGTATGTTTGAATGTGTATAGGTATGTTAGGGAGCAAATGAAATTAGTAGGAATTGATTTGGGTGGACAAAATGAGGAAAAAATTTAAAGGAAGGGTAAAATGGTAACTTTGGTTATTATTGTGGAGATTTAGAAATATTTTGATGTGTTATGTATATATAATACTTTATATGGTTGTTGGAATGCATAAATGAATTATTATTATGGCCGTGTGATCGGAGCGTGGTTAATATAATTTAGAATAGGTTGTAATATTCGGGACGTTGCACGTTAGTTGTCATAATAATTATAGTAATTATAATTATTATGTAAATTTTCTTTATTAGTAAATGATGCATTGATGTGGTTATCCATTAATATTAGATAGTATACGATATATTTATCGTGATAGTAGAAATTATAATTGTGATAAATAAATTTCAGTGAATTTGATAAACTGGGTATTTGCGAGTGTATGTAATTATGAAAGTATTATGAATTGTTGGTTAGGTATCACTATCCGCAAGTGTATTATACATTCATTATGTGAATGAATTTCATATGCGCATAAAATCGAGATGTGAACGTTATTTATTATTTCTGTGTGTATAAGTGCGCATATGTGGTATTTATTGTGTATGGTTTGAGTGTACAATAATTTAAAAAAAAAATGAATGCATGGTTTTAAGCCATGTGGTATTAATTGTGTGACTACATTAGTTATGGATCCGAATATTCAGATACCCTTCACACCCGCTGACTTGGTTATAGCCAGATTATATGATCGATCATATATAAAATATATGCTCAGCCCGATAGATGAGTGGTGTGAATGGATGAGGGTTGGACGAATTTACTTTGTGGCCACGATCCATAACTGTGTTAGCACGACCGGTCATATATTTGTCAATAATTTGTTAAAAATGTCATGTGTTTTTGATTTCGAAATACATGTAGATTTATTTACATTCTATATAATAACTATGAGTATTATATGGATAGTGATACAGAGTATATGGTTAGAGTGTATTTATCTCGTTAGATTATGTTAAGGCGATATGAGTTAAAAACCTCTACGTCATCAGTATCGTATAGTATATATGGTAGGAAAACAAATTCTGTACTAGAATATTATGTTTCCTTACTGAGCTGTTTCGCTCACCTTTTATGGATTGTGGTTTTTACAGGTAATGTGACGCCGCAGGATATGGATGCAAACTCTTCGAGGTGTTAACAGGGCTAATATCTTGATGATGGGGGTATTTTTTGGTGTTAATACATAATTATGCGTATGTATCTATATGTATATGTGTATATATATATATATATACACGTTGGTACAGTAAACTTGTATTTTTGAGTTACATACTATGGATTATGTGTGTAACTAGGATATTATACATATCCAACTTTCGCACACACACACACACATATATATATATATCTTTATGTTTAAAAAAAAAAAATTCAAATTATATCTTATGTGGTTGATTTCAAATAGAGGGGTATTACACATATATTCCTAACATTTTTTTTTTTGTTCAAAGAGAGACAATTTACTAAAATTTATATTTTTTCATTAAATAAAGGTTTATGTTAAACATAAGGTTAGTAAAATATAAAAATGTAAAAGTACATATGATCTAATTACAAAAGTACAAAAAGTGTAAAAAAGATGAGGAAAAAAAAGAGAAAAACTATGATTAAATTTTAATTGGTATAAACATTACCTTCACTAATTAAATATTCTATTTTTCTATCTTCGTTTTCCAAGAAATTAGAGACGTCAAAATGAGTAAGATTTATAGAATCTAAATCATTAATAAAATTAGTCTCTACATTTTTTTCTTTGGCTTTGATTGATTCATGGTATGTATGTGATTAATGTTCTTTGCCTCTACACGGAATACAAGTATTATCAAAGTTTTTTACAAGGCTTATGCTTACTATCTTATCATTTTCTTGCCTTTTATAAATATTTTACTTTTGGTGATTATGTTTGTTGCTTCGCCATCTAGAAGATCTATAACCATGGCTCCCTTATTGCCTTCTCTTGTATCCTCCGCTATGCCCATTGTTGCTATGTATGTTGACATTCACTTTTAAAAATGGTAAGAGTTGGTTGAACGTGATTCATGATTTTTCAACATAAGTTCATTATTTTGTTTAACAACAAAAATGCATGAGATGAGTTTTGAGTACTTTTTGAATATACGTTTACAGTACTATTATTGCAAAACTACATTAAATGTATGAAAAGTATATAATGTCCTTTCTAGTATGTCTTACTAAGTAACTCTTTTATCACATAATTTCAACTATGAGGTGATTCAAAAAAGATTAAAGTTGTGTTTAGCAACAATTTTGTAAATATTATAATATCATATTCACTCAATCTTGTTTTGATTTTGAAAGGAATATATCTCTTTGGTAGTTATATCTTTCTTTCAAATTTTCTCACAATTTTAATTGATTTTCAACTGTTAAATTATGAGTTTTTAAGCTCTCATTCAAATGTTGGCAAAGAAAAATCATGGCCTTTGATTTATCCTTCAGGGATGCTTAGTTTTCTTTATTAATTGTTCCTTTTAGGTCCATAGCTTGAAGATGCATTTTTGTATCCTAAACTTAGGAAAGATAATTATATTTCGATATATCAAGAGTTAAAATTTGCAAACTTGTAAAACTTGATATTTTTAATATGCCATTCGTATTTTAAAATAAAGGATAAATTAGTGACATGATAAAATATGTCATATAAGTAAGTATGATACAAGAATATTAAAAATTCTATGTATATATTTGAAACTTTAGGTTCATACATGTGACACTTTTAAATATCTAGAACTTCAGGTCTTGATATAATAATATTAAATTTTAAAACTTTAAGTTGTAATCATCTTTTTTTGTTTTTGCAAACTTCAGGTTATAATAATTGTATTTAACAATATCTATATATTAATAATAATGTAACTTCAAATAATAAATAAGAAACTCAAGGTAATTAACAAAAAAATATTATATTAAAATCATTGCTAAAAAATATATGTAATATATTATCCCCCTTTTTTTTTTCCTGATATGAAAGATTCAATTTAATAGTGACCATAAAATATACTCATAAAGATAGTTGCATAAAAAATAAAAGTAATATAACAATATAATATAAAAGTATTTAATAAGAAATATAAGAAAAATACTTCAATGTAGTTCAATTGTGTTGATAACGTGTTGCAAATAAAATTATAGACTTAAATAAAAATATTTAGACTATGAAATGAAATAGTATTACCATAATTTATTTATTGCAATACGATGATGCATCTTGTTTTGAATTTAATTTGATGTACGAAAGAGATACATTACATACATATATATAAGGTTAGGACAGGAGAGGGGATCCATAGAACTTAAAGCAATGTGAGATTTTGACTATAGGAAGATTTGTAATTTGACAATACAAGGAAAAAGGTGTAAGCTACATTATTTCACAACAATAACTTTTGTTACTCTTTTTTTTTTAGGTCACACACACATATATATATATATATATATACACATATAAATGAATTAAAAAAAATATAATGATTAAGGATTTAAGAAACTCTAACTCTCTCTAATTAATTTTTTTTTTTTAAAAAGAGTGATAAAATAAGTAATTATTATGAAATAATGTAGCTTACATTTTTCTACTATATTGTTATAATAGAATATTTTTATATATCTCTCTTGAAATTTGATAAAATTACACAAATATAAATTTTTTAAAAACTAATATACAATATCCTTTAATAGTAATATTATTATATTTGACAGTTAAATTTATTAACAAAAATAATGAAATAATTAAAATAATTTTTTGTGTATAAATTTTATATATAAATAGTATTTTTTATATACCTCCTCTTAACTTTAAAAAATTAACATATAATATTCCTAAAAGTCATTTTTTAGAAAACAATATTAGTAGTATTGTTATGAATACTTTGTATTTATTTATATTATATAAGTTTATCAAATTAAATAATTTATAATTTTTATAAACAAATAGTTTATAATCTTGCTCTATCAAAATTAGTATTTAAATTATATGTGTTTATTAAATTAAATTTAATTATATATTAAAATTTTAAAAATAATTTTTAAAAATACTCTACGTTAATTTTTAAAATTTAAAGATAAGTATATAAAAAAAATTATTAATATATAAAATTTATATATATAAAATTATTTTAATTATTT
>CP135544.1:5061361-5091596 GCA_032402905.1 Khaya senegalensis | reverse complement strand
CTTTTTATTTAATTGTTACAATGATAGGTTGATTTTAAAATAAAGTTGCATGTCGTAAAACTTTATTATAAGGCGTGGAAATAGCCTGTTACACTCGACCCTTTTTATCTAATTTGTTGTTGATTAAGTCCATAATAGACAATTTGTTCATTAATAGCTATCTTGTTAGCTAGCTTAAATTTTGCTGTAGTTTGGATGGTATTATACGTTAAATATATTATAAAATAGATTTGCAATGCATGGCTGCACTAGATTCTGACAATCATTCGCAAATATGGGAAGTGGCATGGAAACAAAATTCAGGAGGAAAAGAAGAGAGAGAGAAGGGAGCATACATGAACATGAATGAATCGAACAAAAACATAAATGATGGGAAGGAGAGGTGGGTTGGGAGCATTTAACAGAAGGAAAACCGGTGATGAGAGTGACGAAGAAAGATATTGAAGAAAACGAGGTCATCCTTGAATTTGGCATTTAAGAGAATTCAAGATTATTTAATGAAGGCAGGTAGACTGGCTTCAATCCCCTCTTCTCTCTCAATCTATTTAATGCCTTTGGTCCCTTTTCTTTTGAAAAAATTTTCCTAGTAGGTTTCTCATAAATAATTTTCTACAAATTCCAATTTCAGCTTTCCATGCTATCTTACAAAAATACCCTTGGTTTAGAATCCCTCGTAATATTTTGACTGCAAGTTAGCTGCAAAATGGGTTCGGTATCAATGTCATGTAGCTCCGAGGTCTATTTAGGGTCCCTCAAAAATTTATATTTGGCTGGTGAATTTTAGCAAAGGACAGCCTTGAGTTTATGCTAAAACCGTACATGAAGAGTGCTAGATCTTTTCTCAACCAAAGAAACTTGCCCCAAAAACCATCTCCTGTTTCGTATATAATCTTTATTCCACTCATTGCATGCAGTCTTCCTTACAAGTAAAAAAGTCATGGAAATTTGCGAAATGAATTGGATCAATGGATGGGAGATGTTGTTTGCTTGCTGTTGGTCATAGAAATATAAAATAAAAGAACTTGGTACTGGATAAGAAGTGGGTAATTTGGGAAATGAAGACCATGCATACAACTGAAAATTAATACTTTCCTCAAAGAATTTACAAAAAGTAAAAATAAAAATGGAGAGAGAAAGAGAAAGAGGTATTAAATTTTAGCTCATGAGACGTTAGATGGTTTTATTGCAGAGGGTGTTGAGAGCTTTAAAAGCTTTAGTTCTAGGAGTGATTAATATTTCGTATAGCTCATGGGATTTGGTTATTGTTTTAATAGCTGCGGATGTTGAGTGCCTAAAAAGTTTTTTGAATGACCCAGTTGTGGAAGTTGGAGTTATTATCTATTTAATATATCCATAGATTCAAGACCTTCCTTCAACCGTATACAGACTCCTTACATTTAATTACTCTTCCACACCTCCCGCTCTCTGCCTCTCACCGCCTCTAATAAGTACCAAATTATTTTAGCTCTTGGCTTAAATATTAGCTAAGGATTAATTGTCGTGGCTCCCAAATACATCACGCCTTGATTATGTAATGGACCGTAAGCACAGAGTTATACGCGTGTTGGGTACTTTAGGAGCCGTCGAGATCATGTGTGTGCGTATTTTTTGACCAAAGAGTTTTTAGTTGGCTAGAAGCTGTATAGTAATTAATAGAAGAGCCGACTTGGAATGCACGTCATGCATATGTAGGCCCATTGAATTTCTACCTTCAAATTTGCCTTATTAGATTCTCTCTTGCAGTTATGTGCGTCTCCACGGATAGACAAAATCAGCCTATATAACTACCCAACATTTTCACCATTTGCTCACTACTCAAACAGAGAGAGATAAGAGGGAGAAAAGCCCTGATCATCTTTAGCTCGAAGTTATGATTTCCCTTCAAGCACCCGTCTCTCCAAACAGTAGAAAAGCAAACTCAGAGCTTGGTGTTCTGTCGAAGAAGCGAAAGTTGGGAGAGTTTGTAGGTGAAAAGAATTTGGACAAGAGATCAAAAGCAGAAAGCACAAAATCAATCTTTGATATTGGGCTACACCTTGAGTCTCCATTACCTTTGGAGTGGGAACGATGCCTAGATATTCAGGTGTATATATATTTAATCCATATATATCGTATCATACCATATTGCACTATTCATTCGATCATACTATATGATTATCAATATATTACTATATTACCAATTAATTAAGCTATATAGTAGTATCGATCATGTACTAATGATCGAGAACCTTATATATTCTTACAATATTTTATTTGGTATGCAGTCAGGGGAGATACACTTTTACAATACGATAACACAAAAGAGGACATCTGGGGTTCCAAGGGGAACCACTGAATCACCAAATGCTGCCGCAGGTCATATGAGCTTAGACCTTGAACTGAATCTCCTACCATGCGATTCACAAAGGAAAGACCAAACAAACAAGCACAATTCTGCAGGCCCCCCACTCCATCTGGGTGATCTTTCCATTGGTATTGGCAGACAACAAAAGAAGAAATCAAGCGACCTAACACGTTGCCCATCTTGGCTGGCGTTCGAAGGGGATCAGCAAGAAATGGTAGCAACAGCGTGCATGCGGTGCCATATGTTGGTGATGCTGTGCAAGTCATCTCCTACATGCCCTAACTGCAAATTCGTTCACCCACCGGTCCAAAGCCCTCCAAAATTATTCAAGCAAAGGCTTAGCCTCTTATGGTAGCAAGGATCAAATTCAAAAGGTCTATACTTTTAAGTTTGGATGAATCCAGTACCAAGTACGTGTATTAAGTTAAGTTTATTCCTTCTTGAACAAGCTACATGTAGTCTTTTCTTGAGGGTTTTCAGTTGGTTCATATTCTTCCTCGTCTATTGAGAAATGACTGCTGACACAGCGAGAGAGACTGGCATGTAATTTAATGTACTAACTTTTACATAATGTCAATAAGATAATGTTTGTATATATTCATGCATATCAGACTACATTAGTATTATGATGGATCACTGAATTCCATCTATCAGTCTCGATTTGCATTTTTGATAATCGTCAAATAATTCATTTTAAATTGAGGGACTAGGAAAAGTTTTGATTAATCTTGTAAGTTCTTGTGACTCAGTAATCATAATCATCTAAATACGATCAACTTAGCTTGTTAAGTTCATTAGCATTTAGAATTAGATGGATATCCGGACTAAGCTTACAGAAGATCACACCGTACACGTAGGATAATTTACTCTCCTTAGCTGAGAGTCGGCAGAGGCACAAGCAGGCCATTAATGGGTTCATCCATGGTTGAGCCCATGTTTCTCCATGTCTACATTCACATACTTGAAGGGAGTACGAACGTCTTCCTGTCTTTGATGTCATGTCGCCTGAAAATTAAACTTGAAAGATCGTATGCCAAATTACGAGAAGACACGGTGATCCATTTAAATGCATGGTACAATGCCATTTTTTGTTATTGCACGTTCTTGGTACTTGGAATTTCAAATATTAACTCGTGGTTTGATTGACCATTAAAACATGTACGAACGCAAGAGACAGCTAAAGCATAGGATCTCTAGTTCAGTGTTAGTATCTTTCACATATCCAATACAGAAAACATTTGATGGATACAATACTTCGGCGTTTTTTATGGTGCCCAAATGCATCACGAGCAATACAAATTTAACATCCTCTTTGAGAATATATGCAAAAGTTTTTAATATTTGAAAATATTTATAATAATATCTGAAAAATCTAAAATTTAGACCATAAAATAAGTGAGGGAAGTAAAATGTATTTTACATAATAAAAAAATATAATAACAAATTAAAATACGTTAAAATTTGTTATATCTAGATAAAAAAGAAATAGATAAATAAAAATATAAAAAATAATAAATAAATAAATTTTAAAGTAATAATTAAAAATAAATTAGAGAGTCAATAATTTATTATTGAAGAAAATTTTATAAAAAATTCTTCACAAGATAAAAATTTATTGGACGAATATTTGAGTTATTGTGAAAATACTTATGTAAGACAAATACACGTTATTGCAAATATGTAATAACGAGATAAGTGAGTATCGTTTTTTTGAGAATTAATTATTTATAATTTAATTATTGATTTAAATTATTCTAATTTTATATGAATAAGTTGAATAAAATTATAGTTTTACGTTAAAAATAACTAACAACTAAATTAAAGTAAATAAAGATAAAATTGAGAACAAACATAAAGAGATAATTCTAGGGCATCTTACTTCACCAAAATTAATATACTAAAACTTTATTTATTCTCAATAACCAAAATTTAAATTTATGATTGATAATCAAGAATATTACAATTTTTTGTTAGCCCTTTTTAAAGTAAAAATAAAATTATTTAAAAATATCAATCTACTATATTCCTATATGAATTAAGAGAATCAAAAACATATTAAGTACTATAATTTCATACAATAGTTACACAAAATATACAAGTAGATTCCTATTTTAATGACATTCAACACAAATACTAAATCATTAATATCATTTTATAGGGTTTTATTATGAATTCTAAATAATTTAAATAATGATCATTATGTAGAAACATTAAGAAAGGTGTAGCACACTTAACCAATAAAGATAAATTTATATTATATTAAATAAATAAAAGTTATAATATCATAGTTGGGTTACATAATGGCCTTAGTTCATAATAAATTAAAATAACATCATAATCATTACATTGAATATTCTTAATAAAGAAAAGTAAAGAAAGAAAGAAAAAAAAGATATCAAAACTAAATTGTAAGTTAAGGTGATGAGATTTCACCCATTTTTTCCAAGCTCCTAAAGTTTTTGTTTTTTTCTTTAGTGCACTTTTTCTTCTCCTTCAGTGGCTCTCTCTATTCTTTATTCTTTTTGAGAAGCTTTAAAATAGCACCCAAACTATCCTTGAATGATTATGAGATGAATTATTTTTTTATATTTGCATCACTGAAAGCCTAGGTGCTTAACACTATCGAGTATGTATTTTTATTGTCACAAGTTACTGTAATAAAATTATTATTTCAACATCATTGTTTAAAATTAATGTAGTAGATAATATGTCACACTCTCAAAATTAGAGTTTGTGAATTAAAGTTTAATAAAATAATTTAAATTAAAAGATCGTGATTTTGAACATGTTGACAGAGTATTATCTACAACATGGGAATTACAATGTAAACCTATAAATTTTAAAACTTTTATAATACTTTCAATATTTTTCATAAAATTTTAAATTACCACCATAACAAACTCATTATATCAAAATTTAATACATTGTTTTAACTAAACATATACAATCTTCAATTTGTTTATAACTTTCTAACACATACAATATATATAATAAAATATTATTTCAAAATATATCTAACAAAAAGACTACATTTCTTCCAAGTTTATCTATATTTTACTACTCCAACCTGAAAAGTAGAGAATGAGTTAAAGTATCGTACATATTCACATATAATTAAAGGTTCTAAAAAATTAAAATAATTACACTTTCAATTATTCATACTATAAATAAATATAAATAAGCATAAATAAATATAAATAATGATAATAAAATAACAACGCAATTTAATTATCATTATATACAATATATAGTTTTGGGGCAATATCCCTAAATCAGTGAAAATTTAAAAAGGACTCCCTCAAATCAATCTAAGTAGATAATTTACATATAATTGAATATTTTAGTATTTTAAAAAAATTAAAAAGTAGGATTTTATATTAAATTGTTATGAAAAAATAAAATAAATTTATTTATATACTAATCCTTTAAATTAAAATAAATATTAATATTTTATTTTAAAAGTATAATCTAAAAATTTATATTCCAATGACATGATTACTATTTTGTTTTATTTTGTATACATTCTTTAACAAATAAGAATGTTATTATTTGTTAAATTATACTTATGATATTTGAAATATTGTAAAATAATATGAATAAATTATGACCTTTTGTTTAATACTGATGATTATGGATCAAATTTTAGTTTCAAGGTATAAGTTCAGAAACTTGAAATCATGGAGGACGATCCCTAAATATAAAACTCTTAAAGTATACAAGTTATATAAAATTCAATACAAATCACTAAAATGAACTAATAACTTGTATTACTTATATTAAAATACAAATAAGTCCCGAACCTAAAATCAAACTAAAATTTGATCTAACAAATTCTAGAATTTTGGATCCCTAAAATAAAAATTATTAATAATAATAAATTATAAAATATCCCTAAAATATAAATAATTACAAAAATATTCTAAAAATATTTACACTCTAGACTCAAAATTTTTTAAAACTCACAATTCTACGCTAAATTATAAGGAATTCTATCACAATCCAAAATTTTTAACTATTTACACATAAATCTACCTATTTTACAAAATAAGACAATATTTTTGCAATCTTTGTATTTCTACCCTTAATCAAAATTTCATAGATTTTTATTTAATTTTCAATAATTCTCAAGAAAATTTTCAATTAAACTATTGAATTCAACTCAAAATCTATTAATTTAAAGTTCAAAATTTTAAAATAGTTATAATTTTAACTTCTAAATTATCAAAATAAAATTCATCAATTTTTTCAATTTATAACAATTTTTACATTAAATATAAATATTTTTATTTCTAAAATAAAGTAAAAATAAAGATATTATCTTAAAATTCTCCTACCCCCCTTCCCTATGTTTTTTTTTCCTTTCTCTTCTTTTTTCATTCTTCTCCTTCTCCTCTTTTGTTCACCCCTTTCTTTCTTTTCTCTTTTTCTTTCTCTTTCTCTTCTCTTTTTCTTCCTTTTCTTTCTTGTTTCTCTTTTTTTCCTGTGACTTCTAAAACCTTCTACTAAATTCTCCATTTAACTTAATACATATCCACATATTTATACTTAGGGACATGGGCTAAAAGAAACAAAATTTAGGCTCAATTTTTTTTTGTTATATTTTAAGCCTAAAGTAATGTTATTAGGCTTGGGTATTACATAGCTGCACCTAGGTGCTCCTTGGCCTGTGCCTAAACGCTTGGTTCTTTGGTTTGACATGATTTTTGTGGCTTATTTACTCTATTTAGCTTCTAGGTTTTGCCTTTCCTATGACTTTGCTCATTGTTATTTTTGTTGTTTTTGAGTCATTTTTACATGTTTATGACTTATGAAATTCATTAAATGTTCTCCTTAATTAATTTCCCTAAAACCTACAAAAATAAGCTAAACTTTCATTAAAAAATGATATATTCTCTCAAAAACTAACTAAATATTAACAACAATATCTAAGATATGAATATAAAATATGTTTATCAAGATCTACTAAAATATTCTTTTAGAAAAGCAAACTTACAACTAATGATTTTGTGTAAGAACTCCTATCATTCAAATTTGACTATGTTGACAAGTGACCTACTCCAAATAGTTTCATTTTCAAAACTTTAATTTTATTTTTTTGTTAATGAAATTCTTAAATGATACATTTACATGACTAAAACTCCCGCTACCAACAATAATAAGAACTTTGAAAACTTCTTAATTAAATTTGATGTAATCATAAGATGGTGTTTATCAAGAGAATACATTAGGATGGCAATTTGGTTAACTATCATGGATATGCGATGATATTAAATCAAAAAAATATTTAATATTCAAAATATAATAGACATTGGATAGTTTATCGATATGAAAATAGGCATTCGAAATTGATTTTGGTTGGATATGGTTTTGATTGTCAAATATCCAGTATTCATCTAAAAATAAATAATATTTATTAAATTATAATAAATTTAACCCCACTTATTCTCTACCATAGGTTATAAAAATAAAAAATACATAATCTTAATTTTTTGATTAATTCTGGAGTATTATGTTGTTATTTAATGCATTTTTCTTGTTCAATTTCTTATCAATAAATAATAAATTTATTAAACATTGATATTTTTAAATTGAGTATTATGTTATTATTTAATCCATTTTTAAATCTAAATTTTCATGACAAATGATGATATATGTTATTTATGATATGGGTGATTTAAAGATTAAAATATTCTTTTCATTATATAGATTTTGATGTAATATTTTACTTGAAATTAACTATAAATGAAATCCATATCATACAAGCTACAACTTAGCCTAACAAAGGTATTGAAACTTAATTTTGCATTCAAGCTTTAACTTGAAAATTGACATTTGTAATATGTCTAACCAATCTTTAGTTATTTTGAATAACTAGCGATATCTAATTTTTCAGTCGGATATAAATATGAAAATTAAATATATAATTTTTAATGATTATGAATAGGATGTAAATATTAAATATTTCAATTAGATATGGATATGGACATCCTATCTATTGCCATTCCTAAGAATACATTACTCATTTACTAAAGCACTCAATATTTTTATGTTGAGAAGATAAGAATAAGTTGTAATATACATCTCTCAATTTTTGAGGATGAAAGAGTATATTTTTATAAGGTTTAGCCATCAAAACTACATCCTAAAAGAAATTAGATTTGTTGTTAATTGATAAACATGGGCATGAGTAGACAAGTTAATGTTGTCTTGGTAGATGAACTAGGCTATTATTTACTAGAGTGGATATTTGGGGCTAGGTTAAAGGACTACCTAGATGTTATGTTTGCTCGAGAACCCATTTGGCATTAGGGTGGCAAATATATTAAAAAAACTCATGTCTTCGCTTGAGCCATAGTTTAGTGCAACTTTGTTGGATACATTTTGTTAGTTCAAAACCTAACTCAAACGTAACCGTTTTGCGACAAAATAAGCTAACTAAAAAAATCTTTAGTTAACAAACTCTCCTTTTGGCCATTTTGTGAAAAAAAACTTAAAATCTAACACTAACAAAAGTACAGCTTAGACCATGAATTTCTTCATCACCTAAACGAAATTCTTACAATAATAACTGTAAAAAGAAAATAATAAATCCCTTTACAAAAATTACAATAAATCATAAAAATTATAGTGGAGCATTTAGTTTCAAAGAGTGTGGAACAATACATGTTACATAAAACACTACTTAAAAAACCAAGTGAATGCATGAAACAATGAAAAACTACTAAAATTACAATGTAATTATCAGAAAAAGAAAAAACAACTGTCATAACCATAGATTATCCTCATCCCATAATCATAACAAACATAGCAAGAATCATAACAAAAACTAAGCTCACTAAGTTCCCTACAGCTATTCTTGCTACAATACTCCTAACTCTTATATACTATTGACAAAGAAAATCATTTATTCTATGTTTTTCAATTGTTATCAAAGCCTTAAATCAATTTGTGACTTAACTTTAGCATAAATATAGAACAAATCTTAAAGTTTGTCTATCCTACTATACTTTAATGAGAGTAATTGTCTGTATTAGAAAGTAAAAATAAGAGCTTTCCTAAAAAATGTTAAAATATGTTTGGATGTTTTGTGAGAAAACTTGAAGTGAACCCTTTATTGTTGCTAAAGGATTCCTTTTGCCTAAATATTTCAAGCTTTCAACAAAAGATGAGTTGCTAGTATAACACATGGCAATTTAAAAAGCAAAATGGATGAAGGAGGCAACTATTTAGCTACTTGCTTTTGATTTAGGTAATTTCTTAGTTTTATTTATTTCTCTCTCTCTCTCTCTCTCTCTCTTTATATATATATATATATATATATATATAAACAAGAGAACTTACTTTTGTTTTCTTTATTTGATTTTGATGATTTAAATCTAATTGAAAGGAAAAAAAAAACAATAAACAAAAGAACCTAAAGCAAACAAAGAGCTTGTTATTATGCTAATCTCGTTTCTAGTAGTTTTAATAAATGAGTTTTGATATTAGAAAAGAATTACTTTTTCATTACATTTTTAGCATTAGAAATTCATTTACAAATAAATTTTAGAATATTGATTTATGTATAACGGTTTAATTGTTATTAATGTTTAAATTAATATTTATAATGTTGTTTTGATATTAGAAAGTGATTTTAGAACAATAGATAAAAATGAAAAGTGGAGTGTTTGTTTCCTTCAAAATTTTAACACATGCATATAAATTTTTTGAAAGTATACGTGTTAATCCAATTGATTATTTATTGAATTAAATTTATATATATTTTTCATAGGAGTTTTATTCATATAAATTCAACAATAGAATTTCGATCACATGGGCTGTATTCTAGTAGGAATTATTTAAATGTTTATTTGAAATCAATAAGATTAATATTATGTAATTTTATTAAAAAATTTCAAATGTTATTATTTTTATTAATTGAGCAATTTATTAATGTAGATTTAAAGTATGGCTATGAATGGTTTGACGTGGACATGATTTCGATCCTGTAGTGAAATTTTGCAAGTAGGAAATCAAGTAATATAGATGTAATTTTTATCCCATGTTATAAGACTACAAATTAGAAATCAAGTAGGAGGCAATCCTTGAAATTAATTTCCCTAAAGTATACTGATCATTGAAGTAACAATCCTTAAGAACGATACTCTTAAAGTACACATGAAAATAACTAAATAAAATGTATTTTGATATTATAAAATTTCATACAAAATTTTATTTTGAAATCACTTGAATATCATTTATTGTAATACTATTGAAATTTGGTAAAGGAATTATTTGTTGTTTATTTGTTATTTTAAAATTTTTATTTTATAAAAATATCTATTGAGTATTAGCTCACCTTTTACTTTTCAAGTTCTGAGTGAAGTAAAGGATATGATTTTAAAGTAGGTTAGATGTTTTTCAACTAGAAGATTTTTGTCGAATTTTGTTTATATGTAAATATGATAAAACAAATACATAATTTTAAGTTACTAAATGAACATTGGACTAGTATACAGTGTATATTAATGTTAAGATGAAGTAATTAAATTTAAAAACTCTTTTGATAGTTTTTAAAATTCTATTTATAGGTTTAAATTTTTTGAAAGTGTTCAATCTATCAAAATACTTGTCAAATTTAAGATTGCTGACAAAACACAACAACTAGATTCCAAATTTAATAGAAAAGTGGTCAATGTCATTTTTATGGCAGTGTTGCCTAAACAATTTAAAAGAATATCTCTGTATGAAGTTGTAAAAAGGGTTTGGGATATTCTCAAAACAACCTAATATGTGTTATTTTTATAAAATTTTATTATACTTTTAATTTTGATATTATGTTAGTTTATCCTTTTAATTATTTACTTTTAACATGTTTTTATTTATTTTATTTATTTTTTTATATATTTTATATATAAAAAAATAAATTCATAAAATAATAAGATTTGTTGTAAAAAATAAGATTTGGAGTGCACCAAAACGTTATTGGATATAACCATTAGCACCGCACTCCAAGTCTCCAAAGCCATGGCGTTATTACAATAACATTGCTATAGTAATTTTGCTATATTAAATTACTATAGCTCTAAAGCCACAACATTTGAAGCCTAGATCGCAATCGTAAGTTGCAAATTTTTAAAACGAAAAATAAGAACAAAAGGAAATTGTGCTTTTAATGAAGGTATAAAGAGAACATTTTAGGATTTAGAGGAGATAAAAACATAAGACAATTAGATTGCCAACAAGAAAGCCACCAAAGGAGAAGAAAAAGAGAGAAAAATAAAAAGTTAAGAAGCTTGTAGAAAAAGGGAGAAATTTTATTATCTTGACTTGTAATTTAGATTTAATTTCTTTCATTCTTTATTTTTCTTGAGTAAGGATATTCAATTATAATGAGTAGAATTATATTTTCTTTTATTATGAACTAAATATATTTTCTAGAGTAAGATATAGCCAACTATGATGTCATGGTTTTTATTTATTTATTATAATTGAAATTTATCTTCATTAGTTGAATATTTTACACTATTTTTTAATACTTTTAGATAACTAATCATTATTTACATGATTTTAAATTCATAATGAAACCTTTAAACAAAACCATTTATCATTTAGTTCTAGTGTTAAATGTTATAAATTTTATATAAGATAGGAATATGTTTGTATATTTTATGTAATCATTACATAGAATATAGTGTTTAAAGCATTTTTGATTAGCCTAATTCACACATAAATACAATGAGCTGATGTTCTAAAATAGTTTCGTTATAACTAAAAAAAAATTTCAAATAATTGTGATATTCTTAATTATTAACCATGAATTTAAATATAATACCCATTTTTCCTAAGTGTATATTATATAGTTATGTACTGATAATAAATTTTTTGTTTTACAAGGAGTTAGTTGAATAGTTCTATTTAATTTTAGTATTGCATTTGTGGCACATTTTGTTTAGCAACTAGTGCATATGAATGTGAATAATACCATGTATACAGACATAGTTAATTACTAATAACATGAACTTGGTGCTCGAGCGATAAACAATATTCATGAATAGTAAATAGAGCTTATGAATAATACTTGTGCCAATTCAATAGTTGAGCCCCTTAAGGGCACCAACCTAAAGCTTGAGTGGCCATAGGGCAAAAATTTGAAGCTTAAAAAGTGTGTGGAATTTGTAAATATTTTTCCCTTCTAAGCTAGGGTTTTAAGGCAATCATTAAGGATTTTCAAGTTTATTTTGTACATATAGTTTTTCTAAGTTTAATAAAGTTATTTTTCCTCTTGATTTCCTTGTGAGAGAAGCTAATCTAGTTCTTATAAATCAATATTTACTTGATTATGTCTCTTGAGTGCCTCTCATTGAAGATCTATTCTTACATCTTCCTTTTGAATGTCGTTTAAAGTTAAAGTGCTTAACATAATTGGTTCTGATTGTCATAAAAGTAAGTAAACTTGATTTCTATTTTAAAAAAATTACAATAGACATATTATATATATGATGTATTTGTATATGTATTTTTACTATGAAAGGATTTTTTTGTATATATGTTTGTATTTAATGTTATTGATTTTTATTACATTCAAAGTATTTTAATGAGCATGATTGTATAAATGATATGTTTACATGTCGTTAGCTTTGTTGTGTACTCGTGACTTGTGTAATTAAGCACTATGCACTTTAGTATGAACATGTTAGTTTAGTGGCATGTATGATATCTTAGTGGGTAATCATGGTATGGAATATTGTGTCATAGTAATTAAATTGACCTTTAACTAATGTATCTTCTTATGAAAAGTCTTATGTCTTATGTTAATATTTCAATTGAGATTAAATATGTCTTGTTCCAAAATTCATATTCTAAAGGTAGTTAAAGAAAAAAATGTGAGTGATCTCTATGTTAAGAGGGGAAAAACAATATAAGCAACAAAGTTACATTTTTCTTATGTCTTAATAATGTTGGATTTTACTTTCTTTTACCATACTGTACCTATTCAATTGGTGGTTTTATATACCTTCAACTATAGACACATAACTCATTATAAATGTTTTCTCTTTTTATATAGCATTTACTTGGATATTCTTGTATATTATATTTGAGTTTTACTCTATGATTTCACACACTTTTTTTGTAAAAGGATTTTTTTTTTAGTCATTTCAGTAGTTTTTTTAGTTGATTTTGCTTTTGTATACTTCTAATGAAGGCAAAATGATCCTTGAGGTTGACTCGAATGATGCTCCTTGTTCTTTTTGTCTTTCAATAAGGAAAATAAAAAATGAGTAAATATAAGGGAGTTAAGGGTAGATTAAAGAGCTTAACTTTTGTTATGTTTCTTGTCTTGTTTGTTTTGTTCATGAAATGATGAAAACCTTTTGTTATGCAACTATTTTTGTCTTTATCTTTGTTTGATTATTGCACTGTAATTTTAGTAGTACTTGATTACTTCATGCATTCACTTAGTATTATGAGTTGTCTCTCAGATAACAAGTATTGCTCAATGTACCTTGAAATTACATGGTCCATAATAACTTTAGTATTTATTGTTATTTTTATTGGAGAATTTCTTACTTTTTTTTATTGTTATTCTTATAAGCATTTTGATTTAGTGATTGATAGAATTCATGTTCTTGGCTATGGTTATGTCAAAGTTTGATGTTGAGTTCTTGTCACAAAATGACCAAAGGAAGAGTTTGCTAGGTTTATATTTTATATTGGTTTATTTTGTGTCAAAATGATTAAGCTTGAATTAGATTTTGAGCGAAATGAATGTGTTCAACAACTGAGCAACAAATATTGGCTCAAGTGAAGACTTGAAGAGTTTTTAATGGCTAGACAGCATGTATCCATAAACCTAGCCCATGTATTTGTTTAAGGACATAACATTTAGGTAGTCAATAAAGAAGTAATGTATTTATCTTACAAAATCGAGTGCCAGAAGGCAAATGAGCTAATTGTAACCCTTGTCTCATAAGGCGAAGAACTCTGCCATTCCTTGTAACCTTAGTGTAAAGTATCTGCTCGATTGCACATTACACTAATTCATTCACCAAGATAATGCTAACTTGTCTGTTTGAGTGGACATTTGTAAATTAGCCCAAAACTTAATGTTTTCTAAATATGTTTTGGTTGACCAAAACTTTATTAAAAACTTTTTTTTTTCATTTTTAAAATTTAAGATAGGCTTATTACAACTTATTTATGCCTTCTTCTATAAAGAAACTTATTGACTTCTTTAATGAATTCTTTTTTTTCTTCATGTGTTCATTTGATAAACATCACCATTACCCTAACACCAAATCCTACAAAAAAGCCTTTGAATATTTTATTGTTGTTTGTGGCTGAAGTTCTTGTTATGCGAATGTGTCATTCAAGGATCCTATTTGTGTAAAATTATGCAAATACAAATGCACATTATCATTAATAAGTAATAAAGTTAAGAGTTAAGTATTGTCCCACAAAAGTTGTTTATATAAAATTTAACTACCGATTTCAACTACTTTTATTCTTATCTAAACTAATTAAAAACCAACTTAATTTGTAAACTAAAATAATAATTAAACTAAAACAAAACAAAAAATAAAGTTATAATCAATTAAAAAAACTTTTAAGATGTTTAATTTCAACTAAACCAATGTAAATTTAGCTTACTAGTCTTATTAACTGGAATTAAATTCATGGTTAATAATAAATAATCTCGAATTTATTTATTGACCTTTTTAAGGGTGACAATAAAAATACCTTAAATCTTTAACTCAATATATTTCTATGTGAATTTGAATAATTAGAGATTCATAAAATTTATAAATTCCATTCAAAAATTACACCAAACATATAAATATATCGTTATCTTATATAGGTTCGATGGCATTCATACCAAGATCATAAACATAAAGTATCTTTTTTAGAGTATCAATATGTAATTAAATTATCTAATCAATGGTCAATTGACATAAAAGCAACAAAACAAGACAAATACTCAACCATGGAACATAATCCAAATCAATTTAAACAAATAAATATCCATCTTTCATGGTTTGACTACATCTTAACTTTCGAATAATGAATTTAGTTTATAATGTTAAAAAACAACAATGAAAGAAACTAAATTCAACATCTTGAAACAAGAAAGTTAAGGATTGAATAATTAAAACTAAAAAAAAAAAAAAAAATCCTATTTAAAGCAATAATCTTCTTTTCTTTTTCATCTCCTTTGTTCTTATTCTAGTCTTCCTTGTTTCTCTTTTTTAATGGCTTTCTTCTTCTCTTTTCAACCTTAAAATAATCTATTTATATCTTTATTAAAAAGTTCAAATTCCTTTTTAATTTTTATTTCTTGTTTAGTCAAATTTGTGACCTAGCACCATGACATTATAGCTACTATTTTCAAAATTGTAAAAATATTGCATTAACATACTGTAGCACGACACTGTTATTATTGTAACATGCCATGACACTAGTGGTTTATTTGACGTCTTTTGATGTGCTCAAAAACATACTTTTCACTCCAAATCTTATTTTTTTTATGAATTTATTTTCTCTTATACAAAAATGAATAAAAACATACCAAAAAGAAATAAATAAAATGATAAACTAGAAAAATATTAAAAGCATGAGTATAGTAAAATTATATAAAAATAACATACATCAAATTCCCCCACACTTAAGATTTACTAGTTCTCGAGCAAAAGAGAAAATTATATTAACAACATAAATACCTCCAATGAGTAATGATTTGTTTTACCTTGTAAAACAAGCCTCAATGATTTTAGCTTGTGAAAAACTTCAAATATAATAAACGTATAAAAATTTAACTTAAGTACTAAATTTTTTTTTTCCACTTTAGATTCTTTGAGTGTATGAGCATAACGCTCCATTTTCACTCAAACATTTGTAACTTAAATATATCCATGCAAATAATTGTATGCATATTAATTTTAAAATTTAGAATTTTATAAGTTTACTTTTTATGTGACTCTTTACTAATATATGTAAAATACAACATAAAAAGATTTTACTAAGCTTGTAACATGTGGCTAGGGTAACGGTAGGATAAAAAATATCAATATAGCTCAATTCACCCTAACCACAAACTATTCCATAATTTTTAATTAAGCATCAACCCTACTTCTAATAAAACTACCTCTTGCTTTTATCCTTTTAGTTTCATCCACTTCATTTTTCATTTAGATTTATATTTTCCTATACCTTCAAACTTATTTCTTTTTGGTATAATAAATAGGTGTAGATTCTCTCTCTCTCTCCTTTTTCTTCCTAAAATTCATATTAGTTCAAAATATTTTTCTAGAGTGATTATATGCTTATTGTAAAGGAAAAGAATTTGACAATTTGTTCGAGGGCTAAGTTAAATATTTGGGTGATAAAGAAATGATAAATAATAATACAAGGTTGCTTCAAAAACTCAATTGTTACAAAAATAACCTAAATCTTCTCCCAATAGTAGTGTATCTTAGGATTTCACCTTAAGTGACACTTAAACAAGTTTTGGAATTACATAGGATTATACAACATATAAATTCACATAAACTTTTCATGCAAGCAAAACAATTAAGTTACTAAGGTTATGTGTTTAAAATGTTCAAACATTGCAAGCCAGAATGAAGCTAGCACAAGAGTCACAAATGCATACACATGCATAATATTCTTAATTTTCCAAAAGTTATAAACATTGTAAATCCTCTTCCTATGATTGGTCTTATATTTCAAATTAAAACAACACTAAAGCCACAAACTAACACAACCTAATCCAAAAGTATAAAAAAAATAATGCATATAAACAAACACCTCCAAACTTAAAACAAACATTTTCTTTAATGTGAAATAAAAATATAAAAATTTAAGAAATAGAGGACTCCTTTAAATTATGACGTTGCAAAACTTATCTTCATTATTGTTAACATTTACTTTAAGCAAAAAATTTATTTATATTGTACTAGGGTTGCGACTCTAGGCCGTGGTGCTAGGCATTATAAAAAGTGGTTTTTGTGTGCACTTTTTGATGCCATAACACTCTAGCTATTGGTTTTTGTTCATTCCTCAACATTTTAGAACTTGACTCCTTTTGTGAATCTTGCAATAGTTTTTACATTTTGCTTAGATTCTTAAAAAATGTATTTTATTAAGAAAAGCTTTTTAAAAAATAAAACTGAATAGATATTAAAAAATAAAATAAATATAAATAAAAAATAAAAGTTTAAAAGCACTTAGGTTGCCTTCTAAAAAACACTTATTTTATAGTCTTCAACATGACTATTTGATAAAGCTTGTTATTTTGGGTCTGCTACAATGATTATCGACTTTTGAATATTTTTCTTTTGAATAAAATACATTGCCTTGAGTCGTTGCCCCATTTACCTTGAACCTCCAATTATTACTTTGTTCCTTGACCTTATCCTCCTCAAAAAGATGTTTTAATCCCTTAAAATTATCTGTAGTGTAATGATCAACCGTATTTAATCGAAAACAACTAGATACTTCACTTGGGTGTTTAATTGCCTTAAAAACATTGAATAAGACTTATTCAACTTGAACTCTTAAAATAAGTTCTTCTCTTTACACATTAATAAAAGCTTCATCAGTAGTTATTGGTCAACTAAGAATGAGTAAAATTTCTTGATTTTCTTCCATGTCAAGAATAAAAAAGTCAACTAAGAAAATGAACTTGTCAACTTTTACTAATACATCCTCAACAATTCCTCTTAGATATTTGACGGACCTATTAGCCAATTGCAATGAAATTATTATATCACATAACATTTTGTTAAAATGAGAATTTCCAATTATTCATGGGATAGTGAAGCTTCCCAAATCTTTCAACTTTGACGTTAATTTCTTTTAAATGATGGCACTACACTCCTTAGCAAGTACAACGATTTCAAATTCTTTTAGCTTCATATTATTTAAAAGTTTTCTATCATAAACTTCATATAACTAGGAATTTGTTCCAAAACATTTACAAAAAAAATGTTAAGGTGTAATTTCTTAAAAACATTAAGAAATTTAGAAAATTTCTTATATGTTTTCTACTTTTGAAATCATTAGGGATATAAAATAAATGACCTACAAAGTGGAGGATTGTTTAAAAAGAATTTAGATCTTGGCTTTTTTTCTTCTTATTTACCGAAACTCTTAAAATTTTTAACCTCTTTAAATTGTGTACTTTGATAAACTCCTAAACTACTTCTCTTGGATGATACTTCCAATGTTTTGCCACTACGAAATGTGATAGTATTCACACTCTCCTTGGGATTCATTTATGTATTAGAAGGTTATTACATTTTATAACTTTCCCACTTGCACTTTAAAACTTCGGATAGATGTTACTTAATTTTGAAGTGTTATCTTAGTCTTTGTCATAAACTGAGAAATACTCATAACAAGTTATGCTAACACAATTTCTAAGGATATTTTCTTCTCTGGTTCTTGCTGCTGAAATTCTAATGGCTATTGTTGAAATCCTAGTTGTGGTCTTACCATATTGTGATCATTACTACAAGATAAGTTTGGGTGATTCTTTTATCTTGGATTGTATTTGCTGGAATAGCGGTTATTCCTCTACCCATTAAAATTTTCACAAATTGTACTTGCTTAGCTTGAAATAAGGCAAAAAGGTTTCCAACTTGAAATTTAGTATTAGCATGGGTTTTATTGCACCATTCATATTAATGAAGGCAAAGTACGAAATGGTATTAGTTATTAAGATTCTTAATTGCTTAGACAGTATTGCTACCTAAAAAGATAATGTTATAATAAGTTCAACTTCATGCACCCTAAATGCTCTTCTTGCAAAATCTATACTTTAGACTCTATAGGTAATTTATTCTTTTTATCCTTAGACTACATTTTAATATATATGCATATTCTATAACTAGTTGACATGTTATTGAGATTTATTATTTATTTTTCTTGTGAGGTTAAAATTCTTAATAATTATTTATTTGTTAATTTATATTATATTTATTATTTAGTAGCATTTTTAAAATTTCTGAAAGAGAGAATGGTGTTTTGTCAAATGACCTTAAAAGTCTTAAAAATCAAATTTTTCTTTCTTCCTTCAAATTTTTGGCTGCCCATTCTCTCACACCTCATTTCTTTATTTTATTTCCTTCCATTTCTCACTCAAATTAATTTTTTCTCATATTCCCCTCACTTCTCCATATATTTTCTTCAAGCAATTTTCTAAAAATTTAGTTAGAGTTTTAAACTTTAATTTACGCAATTTCAATCCAAGATTTCTTTATTAATTTGCAAAGCTTCCATTGTGTTTGGGTAATTTCTAACCATGCTAAAGCTTTAAATTTCATTTACTTAATTATGTTAACTTAAATGTTAAAAATGGGCATATTTGCATTATGGTTTAGTTTTTGAGTTGTGAACTTGACTATAATGTTTTGAAATTAATTATAAGTTGTATGAGAATGAAAAATTCTTGTAATGAAATTTATTGCTTGAAAATTGATCATATAGTAAGAGTTTTTGGTTTTAAATTAAATTAGATTTTTGTTAATATTGAGTTGAATTTTGATTTAAAATGTATTTTGAGGCTCAATTTAAGTTTCAAAGGGTTATTTTTGGTATTTATAAGTTAGGCTTAAAATTTGCATCATTTTTTACCATCTTGTAATTTTCTTTTATTTATAAAAAATAAAAGTTTTATTGAGTAAAGCCTATTATAGACAAAATTATAATAAACTTAAAAAACGTTTTCAGTAAATATTTATGGGACTAATTTAGAGATCATATGCCCTATCAAAAGCACCAATTTCTTATTTTCTCTTATTTATTATTATAACAGTTTTTGAACTGGCATCGCAACTTTGAAGCTTCTGTTTTCCAAATTCATGATGTTACTATAGTATGATTATTGCAATACATGGTGTTGTTGTAAATTTAGAGTTGCAGTATTGAGCATTTTATTCTTTTGTTCTGCGAAACACTTTTGAAATTCCGAACAATTTCTAAATTGAGTAATTCAAAAATTATTAAAAAGTTTAAAGAGCTTAGTTTATTTTTAAATAGAGTCTTGTTTATTTCGACCATTTTTAGTAGTCCTAAAATACTATTTTTATCCTTAGACTTTATTTCAAATAAGGTAGGTAGTTTTCAAAGCATGTTTAAGAACTTTTTTTGGTTTTATAGGCTAATAAACCTTAATTTTTATGATAAATAATTTTGTATAAATTCAAATATCGATCTATAGGTCAACTTAGAGATTTATATTCATTATGCATACATATTGCACATTAAAGTAAATAAGTATTTATTAGAATTAGATTTTCATAAAATATATGTGTTCTTAAGGCATTGGCACTTTAGGCACTTCAAAAGGAGACTCAAGCCAACACGAGGATCATTAAAAGAGAGTATATTCCTTTCTAAATAGTAAATAAATTGTATGGTATATTTAATTCATTAAAAAGTTATTTTAATCACATATTTTAGTTTTAATAAAATATTTTAAACTATTTTAAGTTATTAGGATGTTAGGTAAGTATATAAATGATTTAATATGAGATAAGATATGTGGATTTATTATTTACTACTACTTTGGATATTTATAATTATTTGATTGAAATATTTAACATGCTTTGTCTTATAAATATTGTTTATTGGTGATGAGGCTTTGAGCTTGTATATATGCGATGTATTAATATTGTTGTAGTAATACTGAAAGTAGCTTATGAACTGAGTTTTATAGAGGCCTTATATATGATAAAGTACTAAGTGGGGTTGGTATAAGGAAGAATGTTATTGTAGAGCCTACTTAGTGAAAAATAATAGGTGAACATTACGATTATCATGTCATGGTTACTTAAGCGATTTGACAAACTGATTTTATAAATTGAAATATAAATTAATTTTAAACATATTTTTTTTAGATAATGAAATTCATTGATAATCTTAAGTGTCTATCCTGGTTAGGATGACAACTTGAGAAAAAATAAAGAAGTTTAATATTTTATAAACACGGGTTTGGGCACATATTTTAGAATATATTTATAATTACATAATTAGTTTTAAAACAAAGTAGGATTTTTCTAGTAAATGATCATAATTATACACTCAGACATATATTTTATGATATATTTCATATATTTTATATATTACTAACTCTTCACTTATTAAGTATATCTTATACTCACCATGCTCACTTCACTACTTTCAAGTTAGGTTTTGCATTTGCTTGCTTACAGTAGTAATGGACATTATTGTTACTACATTACCTTTAATATAAGTTCCTTGACATCCTATATTTCTTAAGGCCATTGACAAAATATTTTTACATTGTATTTTGATATTTTATAATATACACCTTAAATGTTATTTAAATTTGAAATCTTTTCTTCATTTTTTTTTTGAAATTTTATAAGTACCTATACTATAAATGATTTTAAGTATGATAAAGGTTTTAAATGTTGGTGACTATATCTATATGTTTATTTGTGTGTGTGTGTGTGTGTGTGTGAATGGATGTGTGTTTTATTTATGTGAATGGAGTACATGATCCTTAAGAATCTTACAGGTTTTTGGAAGATGTTTTATGTTAATAGGATGTATCTCGATGGTATGCAATAGTTATCATGTGGTGGCCTCTAAGTCGGGGTGTGATACTCCTTAGTGTAAAATGGTCATATGCCTATTGGTAGGCATTTGCTGCCATTTCCATAAGCAAATAATAAGTATCATCATACGTCTTGCTCATCTAAGCACTTTTTGTTGTGGTATCTAGCAATGTTTTTGTTGAATTCCCTAGTCCATTGTACAAAGCCTATATTTGAAGCCATCTTGAAAGACCATAATATAGGCATATCCTAAACATGTTCTTATACCTTTCCTAAGCTTCATAGAATGATTCTATGTCATTTTCAACAAATGTTATAATGTTGTTACTCATCTTCATTGTCTTTGCTAGTAAAAAGAACTTTGACAAAAATTTATGTGTCAAATCATCCTAAGTAGTGACACTTCCAGCTAGTAATGTAACAAGCCAATTTTTTACCTTGTCATAAAATAAAAATGAAAGCAACTTTAATTTGATGGCATGGTTGAAGACACCACTATTTTAAAATGTATCACATATCTTTAAAAAACTTGAGATGTGAGCTGTAGGATCATTACTCGACAAACCCCTAAACTAATTAAATGCAACCATGTAGATAATGGTTACCTTAATCTCATAGTTGTTTGCTTGAATTATCGGGCGAACTATACTATACTCATAATTTGTGAAATTAGGCATTCATAAACTCTCAAAACTCAGTTACTTTTAATTACCTTAATATTCTTGGCCATTGTATTTGATTGCTTAAAGGCGTCTTTCTTTTTTTTTTTTTTTTTCTATTTTGTCTACAAGCCTGCTTGATTTGAGAATCAAGAGGCACAAGCTGATTACTTCTAGTATTTCACATATAATAGTTGAAAGTACCTAAACATAAAATAAAAAAAATAAAAGATAAGAATTTAGAATAAGCTTCAAAATAGTTTTTCCTTGATATTAGAATATAAACATAAAATAATAGCCAACAACAATGCTAAAAACTTGTGAAAATATATAAATGCAAGTGCATGCTATAATTAATACGTAATAAAGAGATGAGTTAAGTATCATCCCACAAGAATTATTTATATAAAATCTAACTACCAATTTCAACTACTTTTATTATTATCTAAATTAATTAAGGACCACCTTTATTTGCTAACTAAAATAATAATTATACTAAAACCAAATAAAAACTAAGGTTATGATCAATTAAAAAGACTTTCAAGACATCTACTTTTACCTTAACTAATATAAATTTTAACTTATTATTTTCATTAATTGAAATTAAGACCATGGTTAATAATAAAGAATCTCGAATTTATTCATTATCCTTTTTAGAGTGACAATGAAAATATCTCTGAATTATTAACTCATCATACTCCTATATGGAAGTAAAAAATAGGCTCATATAAACTCAAGGGGTGGGCCAAGCTTGACCTGTCAAAATGTAAATAGACTCGACATGGTTCATAAACCCAAGCCCTAATAGACAACATTGAACCAACCCATAGGCTCATAATATTTTATTAAAATAATAATATTTAAATAATTAAATATTATATGACCCATAATATTTATTAAAATAATAATATTTAAATAATTAAATATTATGAAGCCCACGGACTGAGCGTAGGCCTAAGCCCGTGACTAGCCCTTCCTCTATTCTTATGCAAATTTGAATAATAAGAAATTCAAGAAATTCATGAAATTCATAAATTCATGCAAAAATTATACTAAACATGTAAGTATATTACTATCTTATATAAGTTTAATGACATTCATTTCAAAATTATAAATATAAAGCACTTTTTCTAGGGTATTAATATATAATCAAATCATCTAATCAATAGCCAATTGACATAAAAACAATAGAAATAAGATAAATTCTTAACCATAGAACATAATCCAAATCAATTCAAACAAACAAATATCCATCTTTAATGATTTGGCTATATCTTAACCCTAAAATAATAAATTTAGTTTATAATGTAAAAAATAACAATCAAAGAAACTAAATTCAATATCTTAAAATAAGAAAGTTAAGGATTGAAGAATTAAAACTCAAAAAACAACAAATTAAAAGTAATAATCTCCTCTTTTGCTTTGTCTCCCTTGTTCATCTTCTGGTCTTCCTTGGTTTTCTTCTTTGATGGCTCTTTTCTTTTCTTTTTATATCTTCATTAAAAAGTTCAAATTTCTTTTTATTCTTATTTTTATTTAGTCAAATTTACAACCAAACATTGCAATGCTATAGTTATTATTTTCAAAGTCATAAAAAATTGCAAAAACATTACTGAAGCAAGTTGCTGCCCAATGCCGCGATGCTGGTGGTTTTATATGACATCTTTCCATGTGCTCAAAAACGTGCTTTTCACTCCATTAGGTGCTGTTTGGTGCTAAATGGATATTATGTGATGCCAAGTGATCAAATAAGTTCTTTGTTTTGTTTAATAAAAAATGTTTGTGCATGGGTTCAAATTTTGGCTAGAATCATCAATTTGTTCAATGTGTAATTTATGTATCATCAAAGTTATTAAAAGAGGAAAATCCAATACCTACTATAAAGGTAGATAAATAAGTCTTTCAGCAAGTTGCAATATTTAGTTAAAAATAATTAGCTTATTAGTGTGATTTCATTTGTGGTTCTTTGTGTTTAGAAATTTTGAATAACCTTTGAATGAGAAGGAAAATTAATCAAATCTTATGTGCCTTGCAATACGAACTCTTCAAAGGAAGGATGGGTAGTAAGAAAAGATAGTTGCTAGCATCATCATACATGTGTATTGCCTAATGAAAAATATTGACCATTAGTATGAAATTGTTGTAATATAATTGCTTATCTATTCAATTATCACAATAGTTGTTGGGGTAAGCTGTTAGGTCTAAGTTAACATTCAAACATTCATGCTTTGGATGAATGTTCAAAGCTTGACTCATCTTTCACCTCGACAATAGTTGCCAACTTGTTGCCTAGTGCACAAACACTAGTTTTGTGACACTCAGATATAAATAAACCCTAATTTTTATTATCTCTTATCTTTGAAAATGTTTTATGGAGTTATTGGAAGGAGACCGAGTGAAAATCGATTAAATAAGTTATTTTGTCGGGTAAGAGCAAAATAGTCTTTTTACTCAAAATTGAGGCTAAAGTGAGTTTTGACCGCATAAAAAGTCTTAGAATTTCATAAACATTATGTTGGTATATTTAATTTCAATTCGAGACGCGGTTGGTATATTTTTGGGAAGTCGGAAGTAAAAAGGGTAAAATCGTTATTTGATAAAATTTTGATTGATCAAGTTAGATGTCAAGAATATAAATTAGTATGATAGAGTGTGTTAGAAGGAAATATAGATTTTATAAGCATAAGAATGCCAAAATTTCTATTTTGGACAAAAAGGGACAATTTTGCTAAAAAGGGCAAAATGGTCATTACGTTAAGGGTCGAAAGGACTCTGCTAGATTTTGATCACCCAGAACTCTTGTAAATGTTGTGAATAAGATATAGAAAAAGTGAAATTGAATTAGAATGTGAATTTCTCTATAAAGGATGAAAAAGGACCAAAGTGACTAATTTTCTTTATTATGGGTAAAATGGTCTTTTCACAAGGAATTAGAAGAAAAAGTGGTAATTAAAATTGATGGACTAAAGTGAAAGAATATAAAAATGGCTTGGGTAGTCTCATAATGTTCTTGGGAGCTAAATGTAAGTTTTGAAATATTTTTGGGCAATAGTATAATTTTAAAAAGTATGGATTTGGATAAGTATGGTTGACTTTTCAAAATTGAAACAAAAGTTGCTTTTTCTTCTTCTTTGCCGTGAGGTGCTTCCCCCATTCTCTTTCAATTTTTTGGACAAAATCAAGCGAAATCTTTTAATCCGCCCGATTAAACGCGTTACCGCAGAAGAAAAAATTGTTCTACGCGTCGAGAGCTTTAATCTGACGGTAAAAGTTCTTGATTTCACTAAGTTTCAATTTATGGGTTTGATGAAAAGTGGTTTTTAAAAGTGATTTATGGTTTTTAATGGTGATTTAGGTGGTTTTGCGGTATTGGGAGGTTTAATCAAACAATTGGCATATTTTAAGGTAAGGAAATGTAATTTTCTTTTATGGAATTTGTGATTGGTGGTGGATTTGTGTAGGAATAGATTTAGGGATGGTGTTTAGACAAAATTAGGTATAGAATAATGTATAAAATGGAAGAAAATTGAAAGAGGGGCAAAATGATAAATTTGGAGTACTGTTTATCAAGCCTCTAAATGATATATTTTAACATGTTATGGTATGTTTGAATGTGTATAGGTATGTTAGGGAGCAAATGAAATTAGTAGGAATTGATTTGGGTGGACAAAATGAGGAAGAATTTGAAGAAAGGGTAAAATAGTAACTTTGGTTATTATTGTGGAAATTTAGAAATATTTTGATGTTTTATGTATGTACGATACTTTATATGGTTGTTGGAATGCATAAATGAATTATTATTATGGCCGTGTAATTGGAGCGTGATTAATAGAATTTAGAATAGATTGTAATATTCAAGACATTGCACGTTAGTTGTCAAAATAATTATAGTAGTTATAATTATTATGTAAATTTTCTTTTTTAGTAAATGATGCGTTGATATGGTTATCCATTAATATTGGATAGTATACGATATATTTATCGTAATAGTAGAAATTATAATTGTGATGAATAAATCCCAGTGAAATTGGTAGACTGGGTATTTGCGAGTGTATGTGATTATGGAAGTGTTATGAATTGTTGGTTAGGTATCACTATCCGCAAGTGCATTATACATTCATTATGTGAACGAATTTTATATGCGTATAAAATCAAGATGTGAATGTTATTTATCATTTCTGTGTGTATAGGTACGCATATGTGGTATTTATTGTGCATGGTTTGAGTGTACAATAGTTTTCAAAAAAAAAAAATGAATGCATGGTTTTAGGCCATGTGGTATTAATTGTGTGACCACATTAGTTATGGATCCGAATATTCAGATACCCTTCACACCCGCTGGCTTGGTTATAGCCAGATTATATGATCGATCATGTATAAAATATATGCTCAGCCCGATAGACGAGTGGTGTGAATGGATGAGGGTTGGGCGAATTTACTTTGTGACCACGATCCATAACTGTGTTAGCACGACCGATCATATATTTGTCGATAATTTATTAAAAATGTCATGTGTTTTTGATTTCGAAATGCATGTAGATTTATTTGCATTTTATATAATAACTATGAGCATTATGTGGATAGTGATACAGAGTATAGGGTCGGAGTGTATTTATCTCGTCAGATTATGTTAAAGCGATATAAGTTTAATAACCTCTACGTCATCAGTATCGTATAGTATATATGGTAGGGAAACAAATTCTGTACTAGAATATTATGTTTCCTTACTGAGCTGTTTCGCTCACCCTTTGTGGATTGTGGTTTTTACAGGTAATGTGACGCCGCGGGATATGAATGCGAACTCTTCTAGGCGTTAACAGGGCTAGTATCTTGATGATAGGGGTATTTTTTTTGGTGTTAATGCATAATTATGCGTATGTATCTATATGTATATGTATATATATATATATACGTTGGTACAGTAAACTTGTATTTTTGGGTTATATACTATGGATTATGTGTGTAACCAGGATATTATACATATCCAACTTTCGCACATATATATATATATATCTTTATGTTTTTAAAAAAAAAAAATTCAGATTATATCTTATGTAGTTGATTTTAAATAGAGGGGTATTATAAGTTTCAACACCATTCACATTCTAGAACATTAGTATGTGTTTTACCCAATAAAATATATATAAACAACAAGAAAAATTTTACTGTAGTGGATAAAGAATGTGTTTTCATTATCAATACAATGATTTAAACAATATTGTAATACTAGTTCAAGTACAAGTAAGAAATAGAACAATAAAAATTAGCTACCCAAATTAAAATTAGAATTAATTTTAACAAGTGTACTTTAAAAGTTGCATTATATAAGACAATCACAAATCATATAAATTAGTAAACATTACATGATACAAGTAATCTAGTTATAAAATATGATGTTGAACCATGAATGTAAACTAAGTTTTGAAATTGTATAAATAAGTAAACTATAACATCATTTATTGTACAATTTATCACTTATAATAATTTTGCTAAATCTTTTATAAAATAGTACTATAAAATTTTAAGTCTAGTAAAATTTAATTATGCATTGAATTTTAAAAGTTGACTCAAGTACTTGTTTAAAATTTAATTATAACAAATAATATTGGACCAACAATGATTATACGCCAATCACTCTTTATATTTTGTTGTTTTCAGATTTTCAATGGCATTATTGACCTAGTCTTACTAGAGTGAACACTTGTTTACTTCCTTAATATTGATAAATGGTAACACTAGTAGGTACACGTACCAATCACTATTCATATTAGGTTAGTTTCATAATTTTTGATGGTATTCTTGACTTGTTTACTTTATTATGGCGAGGTTAACATAGAGAAAGGTTGTGATAGTGTAGTCAACACAAGAGGTGGTATAGATACCTGTATTAAAAAAGGTACTAACAGTTTTCTTAACATAGTTTTACATTACACAATTTTATGTTAGCCAAAATGTGAGTTTGCGTGGTATTATAAATGACAATAATACCTTTAGTTTTATGATATATATTTTTTATTTTTCAAGTATTAAGTTTTGCAATATTAGTATCTTATAAAAAAATAATTTGTTAATTTTTTCATTGTAACATGCTATATTGGTTATTAATGAATAAATATGATACTGTTCATCTGTCTTTTTATGATTTTTATTATGAGAGGATTTTTAGATTTTCTAGCTATATTAGGCAATATTGATATTTATGAGATACGCTATCTAATCTATAATTTAGAATTAGCAGCGGTTGTATTTGCCCTGAAGATATGGAGATATTATTTATATGGGGTTAAATGTAATATCTACACAGATCATAAGAGCCTGAAGTATTATTTCACTCAAAAAGAGCTAAATATAAGGTAGGGAAGATAGTTGGAACTGGTTAAGGACTATGATTGCGAGATAAAGTACCAACCTATAAAAACAAATATAGTAGCAAATGCACTCAATAAAAAGGTTGTGGTGTCCCATTGGAATACCCAAAAAGGAGCACAACAAGAGTTAACAGAGGAAAAATTAAAGGCGATAGTGGGATGAATCACTAAATTAGAAATTTAACTCACTTTTTTGGAAAAGATAAAGGAGAAACAAGCTATTGACAACTAGTGTCAGAACATTCGCCAACAGATGCAAGAAGGCCAGAAAATAGATTTTCAGATAAGTAGAGATATTATTCGGTTTCGAGATAGAGTGTGTTTGCTTCAAGATTCATAACTCAAAAAGAATGTCCTAAGTGAGGCTCATAATATACTCTATACTGCTCATCCCGGGAGTGTAAAGATGTATTAAGATCTCAAAAGAAACTTCTGGTGAAATGGAATGAAAAAGGATATAGAAAATTACGTATCAAAATGCTTAATTTGTCAGTAAGTAAAAGCTGAACATCAGAGACCTTCTGGATTGTTACAAAAGTTAAGGATCTTAGAATAGAATTGGAGGAAATTTTCATGAATTTTATTGTCGGACTTCCCAAAGTATAAAAGGGATTTAATGCTATCTGGATGATAGTAGATAAATTGACCAAGACAGCTCACTTCATTCCCATGAAGGACACCACAAATACTGATCAATTAGTACAAATCTATATTCGGGAGATTATGAGACTGCATGGAGTCCCTAAAACCATTGTATCAAATAAAGACTCCCGATTTGTATCAGCTTTCTGAGGGAGCTCACAGAGAGCATTAGGCATCCAATTAGTTTTTAGTACTGTCTATCACCCGCAGATAAATGGACAAACCAAGAGAGTCAACCAAATTATAGAAGACATGCTAAGGGCATGTTGTTTGGATTATCAGGTGTCTTGGCATGATATGCTACTCTTAATGAAATTTGCATATAATAATAACTATCAGGCCACTATTAAGATGGTGTAACATTTTGAAATTTTTATACTCGTAAAACCCTGTCATGGAGTTATAATACAGTATTTTTGAGAGTTTTGATAAGAGAGAGAATTGACTGGTATTCGAGACAGCGTACTGTATGAGTAGAAAATATAGTATTTCATTACCGGTATCAAAAATTTGACGACGAAAGCAAAAAGCTGTAATTTTCGTCATGCGTGCACGACTATAGAAGCGGGACGGGGTCAAAAAACCTGAAAAATGAATTTCACTTTTTTCCTACCTTTTCTCTCTCTTCTCTCTCTCCTCCCCACGGTTCTCTCTCTTGTG
>CP135544.1:5042071-5060861 GCA_032402905.1 Khaya senegalensis | reverse complement strand
AAAAGTCACTTAGACAAGTGTGGAAAATAACTTAGCAAATTTCAATTCAAAAGCATTAAATGCAATCTTTATGTAGTAAAACTAAATCAGTTCAAGTTGATCTCAACTTGTGAATCCACAAAAAAAGCTTATGGCATTCTTCAAGTTACCTGTGAGGGAACTTTAGCGGTGAAACGTTCCAAATTCTAAATGCTTGCTTTTAAATTTGAAAATCTGAGAATGGAAGATGATGAATTACTTATTGACTTTAATTCTAAATTAAATGATATTACTAATCAGTCTTATGCTTTAGATGAAAAATACATAGAAACTAAGCTTATATGAAAAATATTACGTTCACTTCTTGATAGTTTCAAGCAAGGTCATGGTAATTAAACATTTGAAATGAATTTGAACAACAAAAGAAAAAGAAAACTTAATGTTTCAAGCTAAAACAAAGAATTCTGAAGATGAAAAAGAAATGAACATTAAAGAGACAAAAGTTCCCACACTTCTTACTCTTTTTACCAAAAACTTCAATAAAATTTTGAGAAGAATGATATTAAAAAAAAAAATCAAACATCTAGATATCTTCCAAAAGGTAAATCTCTAATGATTTCTTCTAAAATAATGGAAGATGAAGTATTTAATACAAAGGAATGTAAAAGCCTTGGTTACTTATAATTTCAATGTGCTAACACACTCAAGAGAAAATCAAAAGCTATGACATTAGTTATGATGAATTGAAGGAGGAAAGCTCAAAAAATGTATGTAATTATATTACATTCAATGTTTACTCACATTCTAGAAAAATAAAAAATGTGCATATCTAGTGTTGTTGTAACAAAAGTAGTTGTTAATTGTTGCAATAAATCAAAAAAATAAGTGACTTAGAAATTGATCTCAATAAACTTTATTATCATGAAAGTGATTAAAAAAATGAGTTAAATATGGATATTATATAAGCCTCTTACAAACAGATGTTTGATACGTGGGTAGCTCAATAGAATGGTAAACTTAAAAGAGATTATCATTGTAAAGAAAGATAAAAGGATAAGTAAGGTGGATTATAAACTAAACTACACTCAAAAATCTTTAAAACTATTGAATTCAGATATGACTAACTTAATCATAGCTTGACCATGGGAAAAACTAGTAATGATCATCAAAAATTTAGCTATATTGGTGAAAAGTCATCAGGCTCCAAAACAGTGTTCATTTAAGCTACAACTACTGAATTTATACCTTCTAATATAAGTAAAAGTAAAACTCCTTGTCACCAATACCATGGATTCAAAGATAAAATTAAGAAATTCATTCCTATCTGCCATTCCTACAACTTCGAATGTCATATTTGATCGAACTCCTTTAAGTTTTTGAAATTTTTGAAAAACAACATGACATTAAAAGCTAAGACTACTCCTAGGCTTAAAAAAATATGGTTAAAGAAACGAAAAATTAGATGCTAAGTTACTTATACCTTTTTGAAATCTTGTGCTACTAACGCTTGATATTTTGATAATAAATGTTTGTAACACATGACAAGTCATCATGAAAGTTTAATGATTATGAAAAGAGTTTCAAGAGACATGTGATGTTTGAAAATGGTGCAACGGGGCAAATTATTTGAAAATGGACACTTAATGGAAAGTGTCAATTACTTAATACATTTGATAATTGTATTTTAGAAGGAATTAGATCATTTATAATTGTTATATTATGACACATCCATTCACATTGTTATAAAATTGACTGTGATGATATAAAAATATGACATCAAAAACATGAACGTTTAAATTATAAGAATTTGATCAAGATTGTAAATACATGTGTTATGAGTAAAATTCCGAAGCTAAATAAAAAGCAACATGAAATATATAGTCCATTTTAGCTGGGAAAGCATCTCAAGTCATAACATAAAATGTGGCAACATATTATTACAACAAAAGTGCTTCGATTACTTCACATTGATTTTATGGGTTAGTTCATGTATAAAGCATAAAAGGTCAAAGATATATCTTTGAATGTGTAGATGAATTTTTTTAGACATATTTAATTGATTTTATTAGAAAGAAATTAAACATATTTGATCTTTAGAAATTTGTGTCTTAAATTTGCAAATGAGAAAGATTACAAAAAAAAAAAAAAGCAAAAATAAGAAACAATCATGGCAAAGAAATTGAAATTACTATTTTTGATAAATATGAAATTTTTTATGAATTTTCTACTTCTAAAACTCCTGAACAAAATTGTACTATATAAAAAAAAAAAAAAAAAGACTTTGTAAGAAATTGCTCAAATCATGTTGAATGCAAAAAAAGTAACTAGGCGATTGTCGACTGAAGCGATAGGTATTGCATGCTATACAATTAACCAAGTGTACTTACGTCCAGGTATAAGTAAGACTCCATATAAAATTTGAAAAGGTAAGAAGTCCAACTTGAGTTATTTTCGTATCTTTTGAGAGTATGTGTCATATTTTGAATGATGAAGAACAATGAGGTAAATTTGATTTTAAAAGTGATGAAGGAGTCTTTTTTAGATAGTCACATAATAGTCAAGCATATCATATTTATAACATAAGAACTCAAACTATTATAGAATCTACAAATGTAGTTATTGATGTTTTTAAAGATTTTGCAAAGTATTCACAGAAGGAAGAAGTTACTAGAATCATTGAAGAAAATCAAGAAAAATTTTAAAGTGACCAATAGAGTGATGAAAAGCATAAAAAAATCATATTGTCCGAATGTTGCACCAAAAAAAAAAAGATAGTGATACAATAGACGTGTTACGATAAGTTAAAGTAAGTTCAATTTATAAATCAAACTCTCACAGATCAAATTAAAAGAAAACCATCATCTAGTGTAAAGAAGAATCATCCATCTGACTTAATAGAAAGTAACCTCGATGAAAGCATGGTAACAAGAATAAGATATGTTCACATTATCAAATATGTTTGTTACACTTGTTTAACTAAACCTAAGAATATCAAAGAAAATTTGTTAAAAGAATCTTTGTTAAAACATTCTTTGTTAGAAGAATCTTGAATACATGCTATATAAGAAGAGTTAGAATAATTTGTGAAAAATAATGTGTGGGTTTTAGTACCTAGATCTAAATACATTAACGTTATTGGAATCAAATAAATTTTTAAGAATAAAACTAACAAATTTGGTAACGTAGTGACAAACAAAGTTAGGTTTGTTTCCCAATGATACACCAAATTAAAGGAATTGACTTTCATAAAACTTTTCTTCGAATGGCTAAGTTAGAATCAATTAGATCACTTCTTGCCATTTCATGTGTTCTAAGCTCTAAATTGTTTTAAATGGACATAAACACTGCATTTTTGAATGAATTGTTGAATAAATAAGCTTATATAAAACAACCCAAAGGTTTTAAGAACTCTGAATTTTTTTATTATGCTTTTAAACTTAAAAAGGTAATGTATGGGTTAAAACAAGTTCCAAAATCATGCTATAAGAGATTAACTAAATTTTTGAATAAGAAAAAGTATAAAAGAAAGGGAGTTGATAAAATATTGATCATCAAAAATTTTGATTTTAGAATTATAATTGTTTAAATTTATGTGAATGGCATTATTTTTTATTCTACTTTTAAGATCAAGTTGCAAGAGTTTATGGATCAATGAAAATATGAAGTTGAGATGAGTTTAGTTGGTGAATTGACTTACTTCTTATATTTATAGGTTGAATAACTTGAGGATGGTGTCTTTATCACTCATAATAAGTATGCCAAAAACTTAATAAAGAAGTTTTAGTTAAAAACTGTCAAACACTTGAAGACACCTATAAGAACTAATATAAGATTGTCAAAAAATGATAGTGGTCTAGTATTAATTCTAGTTTATATAGGAGCATTATTGGTAGTTGTTGCATTTAACCGTAAGTCGCCGGAACATTTGATTTAGTGTAAAGGTGTGTAGGAGATATTAAGCAAATCTTAAATAGTTACATTTATATGTTGTAAAGAGAATTATTCATTATATAAATGGAATTAAAAATTATACTATTTAGTTTTCAAAAGATATTAACTATTTCTTATTGGCTATAGTGATGCTGATTAAATAAATAATGCAGATGATTGAAATAACTCAGTTTCATGGTATAGTAAGAAGCAAAATTTAATCTTTTTATCTACTACAAAGGTTGAATACATTGTCAAAAATAGTTGTTGTTCACAATTTTTGTGAATGAAATAAATACATAAATATTACAATATTGTCCAAGATCTTTTACTTATTTATTATGACATTTCAAGTGTGATAAATATTTCAAAAAACCATATACAACATTCTAGGATAAAGCATATTAACATTAAACATCACTTTATAAAAGACTTGGTAGAAAATAAGATTGTCACCCAAGAATATGTAGAAACAAAATGTAACATCTTAAAATTTTTATACCCTTAAAACCCTGTCATGGAGTTATAATACAGTATTTTTGAGAATTTTGATAAGAGAGAGAGTTGACCGGCATTCGGGACAGCGTACTGTATGAGCAGAAAATACAGTATTTTATTATCGGTATCAGAAATTTAACGACGGAAGCGAAAAACTATAATTTTCGTCGTGCGTGCCCGACTATATAAGCGAGAAGGGGTCGGAAAACTCGAAAAAATAAAATTCACTTTTTTCCTCCATTTTCTCTCTCTTCTCTCTCTCCTCCCCACGGTTCTCTCTCTTGTGAACAGTGACTTTCGTCACCGGACCTCGGATCACCTCACCACCGGCGAGTGGAGGACCGCCGGACCGCCGCGAGTGCAACGCCGCCAACCCCGCCTCGATCGCCGCTGCCACGCGCCCTCACGCGCTGCCCGAAGCTCCACCGACGTAAACTTTGACCGGCGATTCACGGCGGACGGCGGAGAGTTGACCGACACCTTTGGCGCGTCTAGCACCGTCTCGCCGCCCTCTTCACGGTGGTGTGCCCCGTTCCGGCATTTGGTCACGGGATTTCGGCGTGGGAAGGCTAATCGGGAAGGGGTGTTTTCGACAAGATTTCCAGTTGTATCTATATTTAGGTGCTTGAAATATCTGTATCCTATGTGGGTATTGATTGTGTGCCTAGGATATTTTGGCTATCTCGGGCCGAGTATGTGATTGATACTGTATGGTTATAACGGCTTCTAAGCAGTTCCTCTGTATGGGGCCGCGGCATTAGTCGTTATTTATACGAATAACTATATAACGATTTTATATAATCATGTAGGTGTTCGTTAATAAGAATAGAAATAGAATTTAAACGGACACAGGTGATAACGGCATTCATTTAGAAAATATATTGATTGAGATTGCATTATCTGTATATGGTATGTCACGAGGAGTGTTACTCTGATTGAGATATTTACACCGAATTCATAGATGATACAGTGCTTAGAATTCAAGAGGAGATGATATGATATCTTGAGTACATTATTGAGCATATGCTTGTTGGAACATGTACATTGATATGTGGACATGCATTTACTTGTGTGTGTGAAATTACGTGAAATGGCTAAAATAAGCAGGGATTCCGGTAACATGCTCCTTCCTTTATTTAAATATTGTATTATCTTACTGAGCCATGTAGTGTGTTCACCCCTTTGTGGGATTATTATTTTCAGGTGAATACGGCATAGCGGTAGCGATTCCGAAAAGTGCAGTTGAGGCAAAGATTTTCGGATGGAGCATAGTATATTTAAGGTTTAGGCCATTGTTATGTAATTTTATTTCTGTGTACTCTGAAGTATTAATTTCATTAAAATGCATAACAATTCTTTAGAAAAAAAAAAATACTATTTTAGTTGTTACTATTTATGTGGTTACTTTTTATAAACTCTTTTGAATAAATGAAAACTTCGCTTCACTATGAGAAAGCATTGATTTTTGTCTTTTCGATAATTTCAATGTACTACATGCCACATGAATAGAAATGAAAGGAAGGGGGTGTTACATTTTTGGTATCAGAGCACTTTCCTGCTTTTCATGTGTTTTGTCTTAATGGAATTATACATTTTGTGAAAACATTATGCCCTTTATGCCTCGACGAGTGCTTCCGGAACTGGCTGCTGTAAGGTATTTCTGTTCTTTATTTTAAGAAATACAAAATGTTCGTAAACTGATTTTTGCGAGAATGGATCATATAATATAAATGACCAAATTGTGTGTGCCTACCATATGATTACTGATAGCTACATAAGTATTGGTATTACTTCCATCGAATTTTTGGCATGGCATGAAATGCATTATGTGTTTGATTCGATTACTATCACTAGTTGCACGTGATGGTGAATCACACATTCGTGAGGTTAAGGTATGAAGTAATATATGTGGCATAAATCCTTATGTTTTATATATTCTTTAATTTAAATGCGTGTGATAGATGTGGTCGGTGATAGATGCAGAAATAACTGTAGCGCATATCTGGTTATGTGCTACAACTTGTTGAGGATTCTATGCTTAAATGGCCCTGCCAACCCTGCCAATGGATGGTAGAGTAAAAGTATTAACTGAAAGGTGTGCACATGGAATCGCGTATACACTCGGATCAAAGTTGTGAGTGGCACCTCGACGGTATACACGTTGTGTGTAAGTCTGTAATGTTACATCAAGGTGGTGAATGTCAAAATTTAGTATCTTGGTGATGCACGTGCGGGTCTAATTCACACATGAATTGTGTGTCATCGGTCTGTATCATGGTGATACATATGTGGTTTATTCTGTACCTTGGTGGTACAGACGTAGTCTGTCATGTACCTGGGTGGTACCAACGTAGTCTGTCATGTACCTTGGTGGTACGAATAAGGTTTATCATATACCTTAGTGGTGCATGATTTCGGGTCTGGTATGTGAAATTAAGGATAATTTCCTATTGTGCACCTTGACCAGTTACTACTTTGAGATGATTGCATAAATATCGCGTATTATTTAGATACATGATATTGATGATGGTTATGCTATAATATATGCCATGGTATTAGACACATTGCATACATAAAGATGAATGGGCATCATGTGTTCTGATGACGTGATATGTATGCTGTGTTGCATTAAGTGGAATGAAGAAAAAATTTTACCTTGCTGATAGTGATATTATTCTGTTATTAATAAGTCTGTTATTGTTCGCTTAGTATATGCTAAGTTCATGAGCAGTAATGAATTTTATGAGCAGTAGTAAATTTCATGAGCAATAATAAAATTTTCATTGTGATTTTATGTACTGAACAGACTTGGATATGCGTTGGTTGGTGTCTCTTATTCAGCTAATGGTTGATAGGAAAGTTGTAAAATGACCTGTGCATTGTATGTGTGACTAATATCCTGCTCTAGAAAGAATAAGTAAGATATTGATGGGACATTTAAATGCCTTGATAACTTGTTTTCGGATTGTGGTGTTCGATTGGTTGCTATTGAAAGTTTAGAGGAATTACTCAATTAGTTCAACAGTACAATTCTATTGAGTAGTTTCTATTCAAATGGATTTTCGTGCCTATTAATTTGGTATGAATGCATTTACCCTGACTATGATATATATATATATATATATATATTTTTTATCGATAAAGTGACGCAAATTCTTGGGAAAGTATTGGCGATGATTCCATATTTATTAATATGCGATGACAGGGGTGTGTGTATTAAACATACCTATTTTCAAAACCCTTGGCATGAATGCATCTATCTTGAGGTTGCTTGTATGGCAGATATAATGCATGTTCTCTTATGCCATGGCAATGAATGATATATTCATTAGTATGTGTAATTTTATGGATTTTTAAAGCAAATAGGCATGTTTAAATATATATATATATATATATATGCAAGAGTTGAGAAAGATTTTATAAAAGGTGTTAGAAAAGTTATGGATGAACTTCCCTTCAAATTGTGTTATTGAACCTAGAACTCCCTACCCAGTAGCTAGTTTTGAAGATAGCCTTGAAACTGGTTCTTTGTGTGAACCAATAATATGCACAATCCAATAAATAGCAGTATGTTGTGAACCGCGAGAACGTGTACTTCGGATGGTGAGAAAGAAGTAGGGATTGGGATTGTGATTGTATACATATATATAGTTATGACCCGATATCCAATTTATCCATAACCGTTGAAAGGTTCACTTTATGGGTATTATGTTGTCTAACTATGTGACTATGAGCAAATGTGCATGATTGCTGATGTTATATGATTTCTTGTATTTGTGAACTTGCACATGTTGCTGATATTATATGGTTTCTTGCATGTGTAAACTTGCATATGCATGCGACTATGTTATGGATGATGAAAGGTTCAGAATTATAGTGGTATCGTGTATAAGTTCTAAAAAGATGCATTGTCATGGAATATTGTGTTTTAAATATATATATATATATATATATATATATAGATATATATATATATGTCCGTGATTTAAATGGAAATAAATGTCTTATGCATTTCGTATGCATTAACATGGTTTTGCAAGGACAATGCTATGGTGATAATTTCCTAAAGGAATGAAGAGTGATATATTGGCACTGTAAGAAGTATTGGCATGGGATACTTAGAAAATGGTAAATTTTCAAAATATAGATTTTTGAAAATTGTTGTTTATAAATTGAATTTATGGGGAAAGTATGATGAGAAAATAACGGGCCGTTATGCAGCGTCAGCAGAAACCTTCTGAGATGGAAGGGTGAAACTGGCCACCTAGATGGGTGGGAGCTGTTATAATTGGTTATTATGAGATAGAGGATCATGGGTTGGTCTGAGTAACCCAAAGGCTGGGCCTTATCTCCTTTTGGGAGTCACTGAATGTGACTGTGCAGGCCGTATTTCGAGTCATACTACCCATGATTGATCAAGTGATCAGAAAATTCGGGAATGAAATATTTTGTACATGCCAATATTTATAATGCCATACTTTTCTATGAGAAATGGTTTTAATGAAAATTTGCATCTCATAAGCATAGGTACCACTATACTATGAATGGGATCATTTAGAACTTATATATTATCAGGAATAGGTATGTATTGACACCTAGATAACAATGACTTGCATGTGAACGATTGCTTCCAATGTATGTGAATTTCAGTATGTATAGGTGCTCAGCTATGGCATTCATTGTGCATGGGTTAAATGTGTGATATTTGACGCATATGTGGTATCCATTGTGCATGGAATAAGTGTACAATGGTATTTAGAAATGAAGACATGACTTGGCTTCTCGTGGTAGCAATCAAAATTTTATGTTATATATCAAAAATTACGCATGTGATTGGGTTATCTTAGTTATGAATCTCGATACTTGAGATCTTTCCTATTCGCAGTGGTTTTATAGTCGGTTATATATGTGTGTGGAAAGAGACATTCAACTCAATAATTGAGTTATTAAAGTGAAATATTGCAATCATGTGTTGATTACACATAGATGACGTTGCTTTTATGAATGAGTATGAGCATGTTGTGGGTAGCGATGCAGATATTTGATCGGAGAAAATTACTTGATGGTGTAAATTATGGCTGAGGTGGATGAATTGTTTATTCTATTTGACATATTTTCACTAATTTCGAGGACGAAATTCCATTAAATGGGGAGATATTGTAACATCTTAAAATTTTTATACCCTTAAAACCCTGTCATGGAGTTATAATACAGTATTTTTGAGAATTTTGATAAGAGAGAGAGTTGACCGGCATTCGGGACAGCGTACTGTATGAGCAGAAAATACAGTATTTTATTACCGGTATCAGAAATTTGACGACGAAAGCGAAAAACTGTAATTTTCGTCGTGCGTGCCCGACTATATAAGCGGGAAGGGGTCAGAAAACTCAGAAAAACAAAATTCACTTTTTTCCTCCATTTTCTCTCTCTTCTCTCTCTCCTCCCCACGGTTCTCTCGCCTGTGAACAGTGACTTTCGTCACCGGACCACGGATCACCTCACCACCGGCAAGTGGAGGACCGCCGAACCGCCGCGAGTGCAACGCTGCCAACCCCGCCTCGATCGCCGCTGCCACACGCCCTCACGCGCCGCTCAAAGCTCCGCCGACGTAAACTTTGACCGGCGATTCACGGTGGACGGCTGCGAGTTGACCGACACCTCGGGCGCGTCTGGCACCGTCTCGCCGCCCTCTTCACGATGGTGTGCCTCGTTCCGGCATTTGGTCACCGGATTCCGGCGTGGAAAGGCTGATTGGGAAGAGATATTTCCGACAAGATTTCTGGCGATCGGTGTAGCTCCGGTGGAATCTGAACCGACCAATGTGCTCTCCGACACTCGTACTCCAACGTGGTATATTTAGATCTCAATTTGGAATGAGTTTTGATGATGATTTTAGGGTCCAAAGTAGGTTCCTTAACATCTGAAATTTTAGGTTGATTGGTGATTTTGAAGGCTTTAATTTGTGTTTTGTGGCATATGGACACCATGAACAGCATCCCGACATCGCAAGGATCGCGATGATGTGTTCCGTTCGTGAAACGAAAACCGAAAGTTCATGGGTTGAATAGTACCTCATAAATAGTGTCGATGAACAGTAACTTGCACGTTTTTCAAAAAAAATTTTGTAGCGTACGGAGGAGTATTTCGAACGCGCATACCCTCTTCGGGACAGTTTTTCATCATTCGTATAGGCATTGGGTGCCTGAAGGTAATATAATATAATATTTAAATTGTGGAAAAATTGGTTTTAATATTTATAATGTTTATACTTGCATGAATATACATCATAATAATGAGTTAAATTGTAGAAAAGTCTCATTGACGTGGAATGGGCATGATTGTGCAATTAGAAGTGTTAATATCCTTGTGTTAGATATATATATATATATATATAGTCATAAGCGTAATACCATTACTGTCGACCTGCAGTGCTAGATTAGGTATTCTAAAATACCTATACAGCATTATATGTCCCATGTTTGTATTTACATATATTTATATGGTAGGAACGCTTGTATATACACACGTAATTATGCCCTTATGATGGAATGATTGAGTAAATGCTGCATTCGATGTTTTGCAATGCTATTCGAATTAACATGCGTGCATACGTTAGTATATTATATTTATTGTGCCGTAGTAAGGTAATGAGTATATTTTTACTTGTGATGACATGTTGGGATTGCGTGTAATAACGCAATATATGATAACCGATTACAATATGTTTTTGCGAATTTGTATTAATAGTGGTATAGTGTATCCATGTGTTCGAATTGTGATATATTTCTATGTTTTTATCTTGATTGTCTTATGAGATATTTATATGCTAGAGTGGAATATGTTTTTATAACTAAGTACTACTAGCCTTACGACAAATCCATACGTATAAAGTCCTTTTAGAATATAAGGACTAATAAATGTGTTGCATAGGTAATTATATTACCTATCATGAAATTACTAAAATGTTGCTTGATTAATGTAGGCAAAATAGTCATGTTGTTAAGACTGAGTCGACTATGAACAAATCTGTGTGGATAACTGGTATAATTGGGATAATTAGGGATCGGTAGTTTTTCCGTTACCCTAGTAAAGCGACTTAGGACGGAGCAGCATCATTATAATAAGACTGTGGTGCCCTTCGAGGTATGTTGAACCCACAGCAGCTCCGGATTGATAATAAGACTGTGGTGCCCTTTGAGGAACGTTGAACCCACAGCAACTCCGGATTGATAATAAGACTGTGGTGCCCTTTGAGGCATGTTGAACCCACAACAGCTCCATATTGATAGTAAGACTGTGGTGCCTTTCGAGGTATGTTGAACCCACAGCAATTGAGAAATGATAATAAGAATCATGGTGCCCGCAGGGTATGTTGAACCCATGGTTGGAAGCGGTTGTTTTCCATAGCGTCCTTGGGTACGTGCAACCCATGGTAGAACTAATTATCCTGTTGGTCTGAGGAACCCGGTGTAGGCGAATGACCATTGTATACATATATTGAAGTGTACGGTGGATATCATGACCACGATTCATAATTTACTTAATTATGACAAATCTATAAGGAAATGAATTCGTGTACCTATTAGATTCAAACTGCATGATAAAATACTTCTATCTGCTAAGAGTTGCTTGTGTTAGTGTGAACTGCAATAAGGCAGTAACACGTTGTGTTTTATTTGGTATGGGGACTGTCTTGGTTTTCTTGTGCAGGTAGGGCAGCTTATATGTATAGGCAAACTCTTGCCGAATTTCTATAAGAAATACTATTCATACAGCTATTCATAACCTCCCTTCGTATTCTGGTTTTCATATGTAGTGGAGGGTCTAGAATTACCTTTAATTGCAGTCACAATCAGATTTTTGTTATGACTGTAAATGGCGGAAATGGTTGAAGTCTGATTACACCTTGGCAAGTGTCAATTCTTTAAGAGGGAACTTAAGCTTGTAAAAACAGAGAGCTAGCATCAGCTTGAACAAGGGGAATTAGTATTTAAATAAGATAATGAGTAAGGCAATAAATAGGCTACCTCACTTCTAGTATATAGAATCCTGTTTAGCTCACCGATATGTTCGTGAAATGAAAAGAATATGTGTGAATTCATAATAAGATTAAAGATCATGTGAGAAACTTGAGAATATTGTGGAAAAGGCGCATTGGATGTATTACAAGTTATTCGACATATTAGTTTACACGTTTATTCCTATAGTTGAGAATACGGTAAGAATATGATGGTGCAGGAACTATGTTATGAGTTTACATTGTTATTGTCGGTATACTTAGTGAACGACTAGGATTAGATTGATATGTGTCCTTAGAATAATATAGTCAATGTTTAATGTAAGTGAAAGAATCCCTAGTATGGGATAAAGAAGGAAAGACCTGTACTTGTAATTATGGTACAATTGTTCGGTGGTTTTGAATCAGTAAAAATAAAGAGATAATATGAATATATGATAACATAGACTGGTAATGAACTAGTATTGAGATAATTGTGATACATGGATCGGATATGTATGTTCCATCTCCCTCAGCTGGGCTTGTAAGCCAGTTTCTAATGGAGATGTGACGTTAAGACTGTGGTACCCTGAAGGGTAGGTGGAATCCACAGCTGTCCTCCAAATGGCCCAGTGGCTTAGAGTAACGTCCAGGATCCATAATGTTTATAAGTATAATCGATCACTTGTAAACGCAATGAAATTTCTATCACCAACCTTTCAGGAGAGAAAATGGCATACAGAAACAGTGTTATCGTTTTACTAATACCCTCGGTTGTATCTATATTTAGGTGCTTGAAATATCTGTATCCTATATGGGTATTGATTGTGTGCCTAGGATATTTTGGCTATCTCGGGCCGAGTAGGTGATTGATACTGTGTGGTTATAACGGCTTCTAAGCAGTTCCTCTGTATAGGGCCGCGGCATTAGTCGTTATTTATACGAATAACTATATAACGATTTTATATAATCATGTAGGTGTTCGTTGATAAGAATAGAAATAGAATTTAAACGGACACAGGTGATAACGAGATTCATTTAGAAAATATATTGATTGAGATTGCATTATCTGTATATGGTATGTCACGAGGAGTGTTACTCTAATTGAGATATTTACACCGAATTCATAGATGATACAGTGCTTAGAATTCAAGAGGAGATGATATGATATCTTGAGTACATTATTGAGCATATGCTTATTGAAACATGTACATTGATATGTGGACATGCATTTACTTGTGTGTGTGGAATTACGTGAAATGGCTAAAATAAGTAGGGATTCCGGTAACATGCTCCTTCCTTTATTTAAGTATTGTATTATCTTACTGAGTCATGTGGTGTGCTCACCCCTTTGTGGGATTATTATTTTCAGGTGAATACAGTATAGCGGTTCCGAAAAGTGCAGTTAAGGCAAAGATTTTCGGATGGGGCATAGTATATTTAAGGTTTAGGCCATTGTTATGTAATTTTATTTCTGTGTACTCTGAAGTATTAATTTTATTAAAATGCATAATAATTCTTTAGAAAAAAAAAATAATACTATTTTAGATATTACTATTTATGTGGTTACTTTTTATAAACTCTTTTGAATAAATGAAAACTTCGCTTCACTATGAGAAAGCGTTGATTTTTGCCTTTTCGATAATTTCAATGTACTACATGCCACATGAATAGAAATGAAAGGAAGGGGGTGTTACACAAAAATTCAACTTGCTAACATCTTTAACAAACCTATTAATATACCTAGATTTAAATTATTATGCAAAGCCTTAAGGTTGTACTCTATGTGATTCTATTTTGTAAATGCCTCAAATATGTTTTGAAGAGAAAGGTTATATCGCATGTTTTCAATTTATCAATTTAATGTTTTATTGTCATGATATAAGTTTGAACATTTAGCATCATGACATAGGATAGACAAATCTTAAACTAATTATTATGCACATATATGATTAAACTCTCAATTTGAAACTGATTTTAAGATTAATGCAGTTTTGGAATAAAATATTGAATTAAACTATGATTATTTGCCCAAATTTTTATTTTATAAAAAAGAAAATTTTGCATTCTCTATAAATTAGAAAAAGCTACTTACATTGTTATATAAAGTTATCTATGAATAATATAGGCCTAAGTATCACAAATATATAAAGGACAATTTACTATGAGAAAATAGCTACTTTAATGATAGAGTAAAAGCTAATGATTTTAAAAAATAAAATAAAAAATAAAAGAGAATGTAGTAGCAAAAAATAGTATGTACTACTAATTCACATACATGTGATTTTAAAGTAAGATTGATATCTAGATGATATGGCTAATTTGATTTGCTCATTCAATGTTTAAGACTTTAATTGTTGAAGTCAAAAAAATTCAGAAAAAATTTTAAATCAATTTTTGTACACACACACTAGATTCAATATATATGTTTATCTTTTTGTAGTGTGAAATTTTAGAGTTCTCGATTGTAATTAGTCATGCATTTTGAATTTTAAAAAAAATTTAGAAAATTATGTTGACATGATTTATTCTTTTCTTAGAGTTCAATTTTATTTTATTTTGTGTTATTTCGTTATTCTTTTTATTTGGATTAATTTGAGAAAAACATCAAAAATTATAAGCTAAGGCACAATTAAGCATTCTTTTTTGTGAGTATGTATATGACCTATTTTAGGTATTTTTGAACTTTAATGCAAATTAAAAGAATGCTTTTTAAAGATTCAATGAAAATTTGCCATGTATATTTGAATTTGACCTAACACCTACTTTCTTTCTTTTTTTCCTCTAGTTCCTTTGCTTGTTGTGATTACAATGGTGAGAACTCATAATAGTCCATTAAAATATAAGGGATCCAAGATGAAAGAAGCTAATACCAATAAGTCTCCTTCACTACCATTTAAGATGCTGACTAGAAAATTTCATAAGAAAGTTGAAAAATCACCATTTAAATTTAAAGATACATCTCACATTCTTAGTCATAAAATCACATTCTTAGATGTTATATTGCTTGATTTCAATGAGAAAGAGAACTAAATGTTAATTTTGATTTGGCAACAATCAAGAACTTTCATTCAACCTCCTTACATCAAAAGAAGAAGTGAACAACAAGGGTTGCAATTTCTTCTCCGTTGATTTTATCATTAAAACTTAGATATTTAAAGTATGATGAAGAAGATAGACTAACGACAATACAACAACTCCATCTTCTGTCATAGTGTATCCTAAGCCAACAATGGATGTTCTAGTAAAATCAAGAAATGGTTTAAGTTCTTCAAAAGCTAAACCCTCTACTCAGCAACAAAAAGGAAAAGAGATGATTTTAGATTTTGATATTGATGTTTCTAAAGCATATTATAATTGATTTTTCACTTAAAAGAATCAAAATTTGTATTCTATTATGATTAGAAGAAAATTTATTTGTGTAAGAATGATGCAATTAGAACAATTTAGGGGTTGTGGTGTAGTTGCAATATTGATGAAAGGTAAATTTCTAGGAAGTGTTTCTAAGGTTTCGCAATATGCTGAAACTATTATATATGAATTTTATGTGAATCATTCCTCTAAATTTTGGTTTAAATACTCTCTATGGCATAAAAAAGTTTATGTTAAAGAGCACTTTTTTGAATTCTCGCTTAATGCTATTAATATTTTTTTTAGTTACGATGATGTGGATGAAGAAATGTTGATGAGTATTCCTTGTCAAACACCTGATGTGTTACCTTTTGAGTTAATTAGTACTGCCATGAATATCTTTTATTCTATCTTGCACTCATTGTTATTATCAATTGATCTCCTACATTGTACTATAGCATAGTCTCTCAAGACCTTGGGCAGATACTATCATAATAGATAAAAGATAACCTGTTCATTTAGAAAGATGTAATTTCTATTGTAATTTTATATGTTGGCAGCAAAGGCAAAAGAAATACTCTCCCATTTCTCTCTTTGGTCTATGAGACTACTCATTCCCTAACATAACATCAAGACTAAGTCTAAACATCTTTCAGTGGCTCCTCATATATTGAGCATGTCAAAAGTTCTTACACGATTGTACACTTACAAAAGATCAACCTTTGCCACTTGCATCAGCTATCAATTCATGTAAGAGAATAACAAATGATCATGTTTGTAAAAAGGATGTAAAAAAAAGATTTAATGCATTGCAACCAAGTAAGAGACTTTTTGAGTAGCCCACTAAGACAATGCAATGTCTAACTCACATTGAAAATTTGATACTTTCTCAAGTAATTTCTGTAAGCAATCCAAAACATATATGTAATAGAAAAATAAAAAAATATATTTTTTTTTTAATTGCTTACCAGGATCCATGCAACAAATGCTGGTATTACATACATACATACATACATACATACATATATGTATATATATTATGTAATAAAATAGATTTAGCTATACCTTTGTATTAGGTGATCTGTCAAACTACAAATACAGATTAAATATCTCTACATCTATACGGTATTCACAAACTGAGAATCAACTTAAAGTGCTAGCTTTTGTATTTAAAGTGTCGACTATTTTTTTTGTATTTTTCTTCTCTCAAAAGAAAAATACGTAAAAGTAAAACTCTAGACACATAATTTAAAAATGCTAAAATATTATATATTTATAATGCTATTTTTGAATTTTTGGCTTAAACCTGAATTATTGAGTTGAGTTTTCTTTTAAAACTTAATCTATTTAATAAAGTATGTACTAATAATTTTAATTTAATTTTTACATTATGAGCTTAACCAAATACAACACTCAAATAACTTAATAAGTACTAGACAAATCTAAAATTCTCCACACACACACATGTATATATTTATATCAAAATTCATCTTTATAAATTAATATTACTATTATTCTTGATTTTAATATATATATCAATAGGTTCTTGTAACATTAGTAGTAATATTAAAATCTAATTTTGATATCACAAAAAGTGAGCGATATCTAAAAATATATCACTGCTACCCTAATGATGAGAATGTTAGTGGTTTAATATCACCTTATCCGTAATTAATATTACTATGTAATTTAATTTTTTTATCTTAGGTATTTTAATTGAACACGAAGTATGGAACGTATCACCCTCATATAATTCAATTTTTATATTTTTTTAGTATTTTGAGTAGACTTATTCAAACAAATAAAATCAATATCACATAATGACTCATTTTAGCACAGCCATGCATTTTTATAGTCTTAATCAAAAAGTTCAAAAAAATCATTTCCATTATATAAGAATAACAAATCCTATCTTATTCATACATATTCTTCTACATAAGTTATAATATATTTAACTATTTTCTTTATAGTCTATCTTATTGTAAATAATATTTAAAAATATCAAAATATATCATTCTCAATATTTAGAACCATGGTAATCTCAAATTTAAAATCATACACACCATTGTCATTATAAAAATCACTTATAATACATATATAACGATCCACGTAGCGTTCTCATAGTAAGTCAATTCTATACATTAATTCACTAACTTATACTTATGTATTGACTTAACATCTTATATCATAATACATAATATATTATTATCAGTTACTACATATACTAGTTTTTAAGCATTATTGTTATCCTATCCATAATAATGTTCGATTAATGACATTTAAGTATATAGCATTCAACTAATTGAACCTACTATTTTAAGGATATTATTATATTTATTAAATACACATATATGTAATAGTGAAATAATAAATAATATATAAATCAATAATAGCATAATATATAAGAAATAAATATGTTAAATATCCAAAAAATACAATTAGACATAGGACATATACCAATAATTTCAACATTTCCAACTTCACCAATTCAATCTTCTAACTCTTTTGCCAACAATAGGTCTTGAACTTATTTTACATGATACCTCTGTTCCAATAATTGTAACTTCAATTTGTGATATTTCTGTGCTAGATTCCCAGCCATAAGTTTTTGTTGACTAACAACCTCACTCAATCAAGAAGCATAAAATTGTATCTTCAGCACAATTACGCCACTTTTATTGTCATAATTGACATGTTTTACTTCTATATGCAATGGAAAAACTGAGTTTTATTTGGATATATTGGCTTGAATTTTTTATTTGAATTGTAGTACAAACGTTGGTTAGGTTTGCCATATGATTTGTTGGCTAATGTGAATATTTGCTCTTGTATTTATTTTTGGTTATATCTCTATTTGTGACAAGTATATTTGTCATTTGGTGGATATTTGATATGTGTGTGTTTGCACTCATGCATTTTAGTTGCTTCTATCTCTATTTGGTGTTATACTTTGATTATATTATCTTTTTTTTTTAGCACTTTTGTGGCAAAAAAAAGTGAAGTAGAATTAGTGCATGATGAATGCACATACAAGGA
>CP135544.1:4981559-5041571 GCA_032402905.1 Khaya senegalensis | reverse complement strand
AAAATAAGATTTTTATAAAAAAGAAAAGAAAAATTATTATAAACAAAAGTTAAAAATTAATAAAAATTAAGAAACTTTTCTTCAATTACAATTAACCAACACAATTTTTCTATTAAAAGTAAATGAGAACTAGTATCAATCCTTTATTCCCTATTTACCCACAAATTCAATTTTTTACTATCTTCAGGAGTAAACTCAAGACTTGCTTAAATTGCTACCAAAAAGAAGAATTATTGTCAACAAATAGATAAATAAAAATTTTAAGTATAAAAAAAGAAGGAAAGTTATTAACATGGTTTACAGTAATTCATAGGAACAGTGATATGAGGTTCCAAAGTTTCTCTCTTTAAACACCCACTCTTCTATTTAAAAAAAAAAATTTTACTTAGAGAAATAAGTATTTTTAAAGATAAAGAAAGCATGTCTAGAAAAAATTAAGTAATACCACTATTAGTCACCAAGATGAAATTAACTTAAAAAAGGTTTTGAGTCATAGTAATCAAAGGATCATTAAAATCTAACCTCCTCCATAAAACCCAAATTTCATGATCATCCTCCAAACATCAACAGCAAGTTGGGTTGGGGTAAAATTGAATATGTTTAACACTTTACGAATGAAAAGATAAAAGGATATATGACCCTAGCATCTAAGAACATCTTTATCATTCCTAAAGCTCCCATTAAGAGGACGACCAATTTTTTCTTCTTGATCAACAAATTCAATGTTAATAGTCCTAGGAATATCTGGTAGGATTTTTTGAATTTCTAATCCTATATGGCTTTGTCTACACATGATTGATTTAATTCCATAAGTTGGATGGTTAATGTCCCTAGAAGGAGAAGAAGTTTCCTAGGCTTACTACAACTGTTTGCCTTAAACTCATCTAGTATACTATTTGACCTTATTTTCGGAGTTAAGAGAGTAACATCTTTAGTTTCTTAAGCATATACTATTGTCCTTATGAGCAATATCCTTGTTCATATGTGATGGTAAAAATTTTGAATTTGACATATGAATGTCCATAAATGAATGTCTACTCATATAAATCTTCGAGAAGTAAAAAATATATATATATGTATATTTTTAACAGACATGATCACATTCAAGTTAGAAAGAATTTGAGAGTGTCTTTTTTTATAAATTTAATCTCTCTCTAATATATTTAAAAGTGAATGATGATTAAGAAAAAGGACATGAGATTACAAAAGGAAGTACAAAGAAACACATTAAATATAACACAACTACTATTAATAGTGGCACAAGTTTCAAAGGTGTTAGAGATCCTAGAGATTCATCTATAGCCATTTTCCTTTTAATAAAAATTTTCTACAAAATGTTATGAATACTAAGGGCTCATTTTTAGCTTTTTTTTTTTTGTCATAAATTTAATTTTCATGTCAAAAATTATAACCATCACATAATTGCATGAAAAAATTGTCAGTGTATAAACATAACACAAGGATATAAGAATTATATTCTTATGGTTGATCTAGATTAGCAAACCGTCTTCAGTTGCCTCAAAGTGTATTCACACGCCAGTTTTTAACGATTTTTTGGGTTAAAGTATTGAAATATTTGATTTAAATTTGCAATACAGCTATTACAAGCTTCAACAAGTCTTAAATAATTTTTTTACAACTAGGAAATTATTTCTAACTATCAACAATTAAGAAAATATTAGAGAAAAATAATTTTTCTCTTTTCTTTCTTATTTTCTTTCTTCTTTTTCCTTCTTTTTCTCTTAAAATATGCTAAGAAAATTTTTTTTTTCTCTTCCTCTCAAATGTGTTGGCCGAATGCTTCCTTTCTTCTTTTTTTAATTTTTGTTTCAATTTTGTATTTATATTTACACATGTATCAATATATATATTAACGAAAGTAACCTTGCTAAAATTTCATTAATAAATTCTAAAATCCATGAAATTTAATTCATTTATTAAATTTTTTATTTTATCAATTTCCTTAACAATTATGTAATAATAAGTATTAACAATAAAATCAAAAACTTATATGTCAAAATCCTTGCAATTGATTTCCACCATTATGGATAAACATTAACAAAATTTTAACACTTGACCACTTTATATGATGCCACTTGTTTAAGTATTCAATTAAATATTTTAAAATATTTAACTTATAAATATTAGATGTCTTAATTCATATTCATGATTTGTATCATAATTGATAAGTATGAGGAAGATTTTGACACTTGACAACATTTAATTTTACTATTTATCAAGTAACAATTTATTAAATTCAAACATTTGGTAATATTTTATGGTATTGCTTATCAAAAAAGTATTAATTTAATTTATAATTATATTTATTAAATATTAATAAATAAATTTATTTATTTATTAACATATAAATCAAACAATATATTAATCAGTCTTCCATATATCCGTAAATCATATTTACAGTGTTAATAAATTATCGAAAGATTTTTCGAATTCACTAGTGCTAGTGCCTTATTGTCAAAAAATTTATTCTTAACATTTAAAAAATAAAATTGTTTTTCAATCAATTTATCAATGCAATTTAGTATTCATTAATACTAAAGTTATTAACTAATTTAATGATATTTATTTGTTTATTGTCATTTAATAAGTTATTGTGTGTAACTTATTGGATTCATCATAAAATAAACACGAGCCAATACGAACTCTTTCATATTACTTCAATATAACTCATTGTATTTGAAAATCTTAATGATCATGAGTGACCTCTAACAAGATACCATGAGCCTTAAAACAATATATTTTTAGATAAACTCATATAATTGCACTTATGTATAGTAAAGTTTCTTTACTATCGATTTCTCATCGAGCGCAGGTTATGAAATTGTCAAACTCCTAACTCAATTACATGGTTGAGAACTAAATTATATACATGATTTGTATATTTACAAAACTTATTTTTGGATATTAAGTATTTTAACAAGATATTCTATTTTTATGAATGACATTTGAAATATTTTTAGAAAACCTCTTTCCTTTTTCTTTTTTTTCTTTTTTTTTTTCCTTATTGAATACATATAAGCATAGGTATATATAGGTGAAGAGATTCTTGATAAGTACAAAAAATAAAAAATAAAAAAAAATATAGCAAACTTAAACATAAACTCCTAATAGATTTATCCTAAGAAATTAGAGTTTATTCTAAATAACAAAAAATATAAAAATAGAAATAATATTCTAACTAATCTTAACTTTTCAGTACTCCCCCTTAAGTTGGTGTATAAATGTTCATCATACTTAACTTACTGATCAAATATTTAAAGTTAGGTCTCTGAAGTTTTTTAGTTAGAATATTAGCTATTTGTTGCGTAGTTGGAACAAATGGCATACATATAATTTTAGACTCCAGTTTCTTCTTTATGAAATGCTTATTAATTTTTATATGCTTGGTTTTATTGTATTGTATCGGATTATGAGCAATACTAATGGTAACTTTATTATTACAGTATAACTTTATAGGACACTTAACTTCTCTCTGTAATTCTTTTAATATTTTATATAACCATAAAATTTCACATATGCCAAGTGCCATTGCTCGAAATTCAACTTCTGCACTACTTTGTGACATAACACTTTATTTTCTTGTTACGTCAAGTGACTAAATTTTTCCAAACAAACATGCAATAACCAGAAGTGGATCTCCTATCAATAATTGATCTAGCCTAGTCTGTATCAGTATAAACCTCAATGTTTCTTTGTTCACTTTATTTGAAATACAACCCTATTTCTGGTGTATTCTTTAGATACCTCAAAATTCTGTAAACAGTTTTAAGATATTCTTTATATGAAGCATGTATAAATTGACTTGCTACACTAATAACAAAAACAATATTTGGTCGAGTATAAGATAGATATATCAACTTTCTTATCAAAGTTTGATACCTAGTAGTATTAACTGGAACATTTTTATCTTTTTTATTTATATATTTGGATCCACAAGAATATTCGAAGATTTGCATCTATTCATACAAATTTCTTTTAGAAGATTAAGTATATATTTTTGTTGAGACACAATGATACTCTTCTTAAAACGAGTCACCTCTATTTCAAGAAAACATCACAATGAACCAAGATCTTTGATCTTAAATTCATTAGCGAGATAAGTTTTTAATCTATCCATTTTTTCTTGATCATTTTCTGTAAGAATTATATCATCAACATATACTATAAGCATTATATTTTTTTTTTAAAGAATTTTTTCGTGAATATAGTATGATTTGTTTCACTTTAATAGTATCCTTGCCCTTTTATTGAATTGGTAAATTTTTCAAACCACGTTCTTGGAGACTGTTTAAGCCTATACAATGACTTTTTTAATTTACATATCTTTGGCCCAAATATATGCTCAAATCCAAGTAGAGGATTCATGTAAACTTCTTTTTCTATATCACCATTAAGAAATGCATTATTTATGTCTAATTGCTATAAAGGCCAATCTAAATTTGCAATAATAAATAAGAAAACTCTTATTATGTTTAATTTTGTAATAGAAACAAATGTTTCTAAATAATCAATCCTATAAGTTTGAGTAAAATCTTTTGCCACCAAATGAGCCTTGTACCTTTGAAGTGATCTATCTGAGTTGTATTTAATTGTAAAGACCCATTTATGGTCTATTGTAGATCTATTGTCAAGCAAAGACATTACCTCCCATGTTTGATTTTTCTTAAGTGCTCTCATTTTTTCCAAAATAGCCTTTTTTCATTTAGGAACATTTAGAGCATCATGTATAGTTTTTGAAATTTCTTGACTAGAAAGTTGTGAGATAAAAGTAAAAAAAAGATGATGATAATTGATCATATGAAGCAAACTTAGGCATAGGATGCTTTATACAAGACCTAATACCTTTTTGATATGCAATTGGGACATCAAGATTAGATACCAACTCAGTAAAAGAATCAGAATTAGAAGAAATTTTATCTAACTTTTGAGAAGATATAGATTTTTCTCTCATATTATATTCTTGGCATTGCTCCAAAGTAAGGTACTTTTCCTTAATAAAAATATACATATAAGGGAATGCTATTTCTGAACTTAATAACACGATTAGTTTTAGGGCATATCTTCAACAATTTTCTTTTTAAAGAAAATTTTTGACAAAGTGTTAGGGGTCGTAAGAGTTCACTTATAACCTTATTCCTTTCACAAAATTTTTTTACAAAGTGTCAGAGGTCTTAAGAACTCACCTATAGCTCCTTTCCTTTCAACAAAAACTTACTATAAAGTGTTAAGGCTTAAAGGTTCACCTATAGTTTTATCCCTTTCAACAAAATTTTTTTATAAAGTGTTAGGGATCATAGAAGCTCACTATTTTGAGCTTTCACTTAAATATAATTTTTTAATAAAATATTAAAGGACTTTGAACTCACCTTTTATAGTCTTCTCTTAAAATAAATTCTTTATCTCTGATATAGTTTTCTTTTCTTTGAAATATTATGTTGAAAGATCTAGAGTTGAGCTTTTATAACCAATAACTTTTTAAGTTTTATACTAGTAATAGAAAACCTAGGGTTTTTTTTTTTTTTTTAACTTTTGAAATTTTTTTTAATTATAATAAAAATAAAATTTGATATTTAGCCCTTAAAATTAACCTTATATGTAAATTTGTAAATTTATCTCACAAAGTTTTGCCTATGTATATTTAGCATCTTATTTTTAAATTTGGCCATCTGCTTTTTAATTTTTAATGCTTGCTCTTTAATTTTTTATATCTAACCCTCATAATTTTACCTTCAAATTTTTAGCACCACCTTAAAAGAAATTTTCTCGTCATAATATAGATGAGCAAACTAGAGGCCATTGTTGTATATAAACCCCCAAGATCAAGCCCACAAGAAAAACTTCTAATGGATTAAAACTTATAAGCCTAAGATCAAGAAAATAAATGAGTAAGAATCTTATAAAAAGGAAATTATAACTTTATATAAAAGAAGTGATCTTTAATTACAAGAACTATTAACTACAATTATCTCTTTAGAACTAAATTCATATCTTATTTAAAAAAAAAAATCTCTTTAATTACAAAGATTATAAATTTTTGTCAAAAATTTACACTTAAATAAATAAAAATTTTATTAAAAAAAATTCTCTTTAATTATAAGAATCATTAACTGCAATAAGTTCCCTAGTACTAAATTATGATCTTATAAAAGGGTAGAATCCTCTTTAATTAGAAAACTACAAATTTTTGTCAGGAACTTATACTTAAATTAGTACGAACCGTTTAAGAAATAAATTTTCTTTAATTAAGAGGATTATTAATTATGATGACCTCTTTAAAGCTAAATTCCTATCTTATAAAAGAAGAAGTGTTCTTTAATTATAAGAATTATGAACTTGTACCGAAAATTTATATTTAAATAAATAAGGATTTTATAAAAAAATTTCTTTAATTGTAAGAACTATTAATTGCAGTCGCCTTTTAGGATAAAAATTAAATATGAAAAAAAAGATAAAAAAATTAAAGAGTAAAAATTGACTACTTTATATTTAGTATAATACGAGAAATACATGTGATAAGATTTTAAAAAATTAGGAATGTTATATGGCACCAATTATGATACGGGTCAAAAGAGTATTATAATACCAATCAAATCAAAAGGATGAGGATAAAAACACAAAGGAGAGAAAAAGAAAAGGGTAAAATTATCTTTTGAAGCTTCTCTCTAAAGTAAGAATTTCAGTAATTGAATTGATCATCAAAGGATTAACATTAGCAACTTACCAGCACCCCTGATCTTATTCTGTTTTAAGAGAAAGAATCAGCAAATCAAGGGATATAACATGTGGAAATGTGATCCTTGTAAACAATTTTGAGCTAGTTGATAAAAAATGCATCAACAATTTCTAAATAAAGTAATAGAATTTGAATTCTGTGCCAAAAAAAACTTTTTTATTATATTTTCAAATTTTGGAGGACGTATTTACATTAAATGACATTGGTTTGCATGTAATTACAAGTTTAACCGAGTTTTGACTTTCGCAGGAATTATAATATAATTTTGATACACATTTCGAATGCGTCTAAACTTAAGATGAAATCCCAACTTCAAGAGCCATTCGATCAAAATTCAAATCTAAGCACTTGACACTTGAGCAAATGTCAAGAACTATTTGAGCTTAGTATGGTGTTTGGAGCTATCAAAAAGGAGGGTGGGTGCTCCATTCATCACCAGATTAGGGCACCAGAAGCATAATTTAATTCAATAGCGGAAATTACAAACACAAGAATTTCTTTTCAAGGCCACAAACACCAGCGCATAGCATGATCTAATAGCAGGAGTCCATTCCCAACAACAAATTAACAATATTCCAAACAAAATAAAACCACAATCCAGGCACTATTAATAGTAGGTAGAGACAACATAATATGGCAATCAAAGCTTAATCAATTGCAAACACAGGGTAAAAACCCACGCAATTCTCTAGTCTTCATCCTCCTGATATAGCCTGAGAACATCGGCGCAGCCGGAGAGGGCCTCTTCCTTCATGAAACCCATTGAATTGGCGAAACGGTTATCAGAGGCGATCCCATTGTAACGGGTCAAGACCACACGGGCACGATCGCGTCCAGGGGCAGCTGTTTTGCAGTCATTCTGGGGGCTGCTAACAAGGACGGCATCACAAATTTGATCCTCGTGGTCTTCTGTAACAAAGATCTTGTATGTTCCTGCCGAGTCTGTTTTGCCTTCCCTGCTGTAAACAACTTCTGTTGACTTCCTGTCCTTACATTCCACCTTAACCTTGGCACCTGTAAATTACGGGACAATAATAATAACAATAAATGATTAACGGAAGAATAGCATTAATTAATTATTTCTACAGCAATTCTTGTTATCTTACAAATTTAAATACAAACGGCCTAATTTAGATCTGGTGGAGTCCAGGAGTAACAACTCGCCAACGCATACATTAACAACACTAACCATAATGTAATATAGCATAGAGTAATCGTCGCACATACTTGTTTGTTTGTACGGCAGCATTAAGGTGTGCGAAATGGTTTCAAATTTGTAGCTTAAACTCTAATCACTCTGCATAACCTAGCTGAGAAACTTAGCCTTAGCGTTACTACATTCATTTGCACTTGCGGTTGCAGACAAATGCCATTACACAGATCTACCAATTAAATCTTACAGATCAGGCATAAAACCAAAACAGAGAGGATTTAGCGAGGTGAATGTACCGGCGATGTAGGTGGTGGCGGGGGTTTCGAAACCGGCACGGCAAGTATCGCAGTACACGCGTCCTTGTACCAAGAACGGATTCCTGGTTGGGCGGGCGGCGATGACGAGAGCCGGCAGGACACAGAGGGCGATCAGCAACAGTGCTCTGGCCATTGTCATCAGATATTGAGAGAGAGAGAGAGAGTAACGAAGAAGGAACTAAAAGACTTTGTTTGCAAAGACGAATGAGTGACGGCAGATGAAACAGAAGGAGTGATTGAAGGCAATCAGCAAAGTGAGAGATGGGGAGGAGAACGGAAACCTTTATTAAAAAAAGAAAAGATAAAAAGTAATTGAAGCGCGTAAAGATATGTTTGTCTGTGGGTACGCGTAATAGAATTACCATGTTGTTTGACACGTGTCATATTTAGAGGAAATCAAACGGAGAATTTTAAGTTTTTGGTAACTGAATCAGTGATGTGGCGTAATTTGAGTGGGTGGAGTTTGGAGGTTGTTGGGGGAAAGGAGAGAGAATGGAGTGTAGGAGATGTGACGCGGAGATTGATGAGGTGCAGCTGGCTCTGTCGGTGCTCACATGGGGCAGGGGAGCGAAGATTAGGGAAAAAAGTAGAAGGGAGGGAGGATCAGCTGTAGTCCAGCCTATAAGAAGTGTCGGTAATTTATTTGCCAGGGCATGGATGCGTGGCGTGTTGAGTAATTTGATATTGACTAACAATTTAAGTTAAGGTATGGGCTCTTTATTAATGTGCATAACGAGATTGCTGAACCGATTCTTGCATCATCGTAATCTTAAAACAATAACAATAATAATGAAACAGAGGGACAGAGATAGAGCAATATGGGTTGTTGGGTCACGTAATGAGTAATGGGCCCATAATTAATTATTATGCTAAATTGAGCTAGCCCAATTGAAGATTGTGGTCCTGCCTCCGGTCGCATAACAATGTCAAGTCTACCCAGTGAAGCTTGCTAATATCCAATTTTAATCTTTGTTTCAATTGTGTGCTTCTATTTGTTTTTGAAATAAAACAAAAAGAAGTGTGTGTGTGTGTGTGTGTGTGTGTGTGTGTGAATTTTACTAATTGTTGATATCAATTTTTTTTTTTTAAAATTTTATTTTAAAAGTATAATAGAATCACTACAATTTTAAAAGAAATCTTAGACTTAATTTAGGATTGATGTGATTTGGCTTAATTTTTAAAATAAAATTATATATATATATATTTAGTAACATTAATTTTTAATGACATTTATCTTTTTTTCAATTAAATTTAATATTAATATATCTATTTTGCAAAAATTATAACTTTAAAATCACTTCAATATCAAACAAAATTTTAATAATTTAAAAAATCATCTCTAACTCAATATTAAACTAGCATTAAAGATTTACAATTCTCGTACTCTTTTAGTGTTAGAGCATTGTCGGTACATTGAAGCTGTAAACTATCTGGACCCATCTGAAAAACAACTTTTTTTAAATGCTGTTTGGTTGATTTAAGCAAAACGAATTGGTTTGGCCTACCTTCACGACAAAATTAAACTGCCGAATTCCAAAGTACATGTAATAGTACGCATCATCGCTTCGATTTAAATTCATTAATCGAAATTTATTTGCAATTAAAATTAATTAATTAATTATAAAAATAATTGTTAGAATTTTAAAATTTATTTGCAATTAAAATTAATTAATTAATTAATTAATTAATTATGAAAATAATTGTTAGAATTTATATATTTAACATAATTTTTATTTATTTTAATTTGTCTGTGTCGACCCATTAATTGGTCAACTTTTTCAAATCCATTGTTCTTTCTAACGGTTTTGCCTTTCCACGCCATTTAGACAGAGTCTCAAATTGAAACGTGAAAGTTTTAAATTGCGTTGGGACGTAGAATACGGTATCGAAGGTCAAGTTACTAACAAGGCCAAAACAACACAACCATGGAGCCTGGTCTTGAACATTTTCTGGCTAAAGTTACTCTGCACAGCGGGATCATCGGTCAAGTTGTCAGAGAAATTTTTTCAGATATTCACTTTTTTTTTTTAAAATTAATTTAATTAAGAATTTTTCACATATCTTATTAAAATTAAGTAAAATCACATATAAATTTTATTAAAAAATTAATTAAAATAATATGATAACTAAAATAATTTTATAAAATTAATAAAAAATACTATAAAATTATTTTTAAAATTTTAACATTTAATTTTATTAATTTAATACAAGTATGTAAATTAAATATTAATTTTAACAAAATAATTATAAAATATCTTAATATAAAATTTTACAATCACCTTTTTTTTTTAGGGCGGACCGGGGGTGGGTGGGGGCTGTAATTGACAGATATTGTAAACATGCTGTCAAAATGTTCGCCCGCAATAATAGGCGAACATTTTCTACTATAATGTTCAACGTTCTGCAGTCAACAATTTTAGGCTTTTTCACGCCATTTTTGCAAGTCTCAGTTGAAACGCAAAAGCTCTCAATTGTGGGGGTAGACCATCAAGTCGTCAACTTACAAGGTCAATCAATGGATTATTGATTTGAGCATGGTATTCTAGAATTCAATCTAATTCAACAAAATGATGCATGAACGATCCACCAATTTTGGTTAACTTGAGGTCAGCATCAATCTTCAATCTAAACCATCAATGACAGTGGATATCCACTAGCCCCATTACTCCATCCATTTTGGTTTTTAGCGGACTCAACTCTATTCTCATTAATTGTTGGTGATTTCTTACTTCACCTATGCCAAAATTGCTTCGATTACTGTGGTGATCTGGTCAACTTCTCAATACATTTATAAAATAGCTTATATACAGAGAGAGAGAGAGAGAGAGAGAGAGAGAGAGAGAGAGAGAGAGACTATTGAACAGATATATAATAACGCATGATGTTCATTAAAGAAGACTTTCATCAATATATTATGTACAGAATGTTCCATTTCGTTCAAACTTTTGTACTTTGATCGTTTATTAACATTCAATCAACCGGTAAATCATGGTTTGCGGCTTGCTGTAGACGGTTCTACTTCCACCATACAAATGTCTGGTACTCAGCAACCCAGTTTTTATCCTTCTCGATGTATAATAATAATAATAATAATCTAAGCAGCCTTTTTCTTGTGTGAAGAGCCATATAATCTATCAGTTAAACTTTGTCCTGGTTACATTCCCTCCGTGTTAGATTCTGCATTCACTGACTGCGACTAGCTGAATACGTTATCGCATTGATTCGTGGAATAATCAAAGTAAGCGGTATTAGACAACTAAGCCGAAATTAGAGTAATGAAAACCATCGAGATGATATCTTCGCAATACTCGTGATTAACAAAGAACTTTCAACCCTTCTGGTTGGCTGGTCAAAGTTTCTGGATATTGACTCCAGCTGTTCCTACTCGTCTATTGTGTGTGTGTGTGTATATATATGCGTGTGTGTGTACAATGCATCCGATGGCCGGCATGTTAGAGCTAAATACAAGAAATAAAATATCAATGGCTATGTACTCAACAAAGCATCAGCTTTTTAACATATGTGTAGTCTTATTTTTCATGCTACCATTCTCTTATGGGAGAAGCATAAAGCCCACGTTTAATGTAAAAGCAGTTAATCTTGGAGGTTGGCTGGTAACAGAAGGCTGGATTAAACCTTCTCTCTTTGATGGCATCCCCAACAAAGACTTTCTGGTCTGTATATATGTATGTGACTCTATATATTTATTGTTTCATCATAAAAACTTTTTTAACTTCTGTGTTATTTAATTTTATATCTTTTAGGATGGAACTGGACTTCAGTTTAAATCAGTTACAGTTGGCAAATATCTCTGTGCTGAGACAGGAGGAGGATCGATCATTGTTGCAAATCGATCAGTTGCCTCAGGCTGGGAGACATTCAGAGTAACATACTCCTAATATTCATAGTTATGGAATTCTGCACTACTCTATAAGCAAGTTTACTGATATATGTCTATGCTTTTTGTTCTTTGTTTTGAGTAGCTGTGGAGGATCAATGAGACCAGTTTCCAATTTAGGGCCTTTAACAAACAATTCATAGGACTTGACTCCAATGGAAATGGAATTGATCTAGTTGCTGAATCTAACGTGCCTGGTAGTTCAGAAACGTTTGAGATCGTCAGAAACTCGAATGATTTGAGCCGTGTTCGAATCAAAGCACCTAATGGGTTCTTCTTACAGGTGATTCATGTTTTTATTGTGTTCATCACTGGAAACCAAAATAATATGCTTGAATTTTATATAGTTCTGCCTCTGTAGCTGGTAAGGTAATGTAATGTTCCTTGTAGCTTCAATTGGCCTTTTATGTTGGCTGAGACTTTTGTATTGGTAGGTGTTTGGTGTTTTATATATGTTAAATGTTATATACAAATGTACAGGCAACAAAATAGAGCAATGGCATCAGTAATTATTTTGTTAATGGTGTTGACAAACATTTTATGTCATGAAATTACAGGTGAAAACAGAGGAGTTGGTGACAGCAGATTACGAAGGCGGTACCAGCTGGGGTGATAATGATCCATCGGTATTTGTAATGAGCTTTTCTGGGAAGTTGGAGGGCGAGTTTCAAGTAACTAATGGTTATGGGCCAGAGAAAGCTCCAGAAGTCATGAGAGTAAGGGCGTATTCTAGAACTAACAACAAGCTTATCAATTCCTCTCTGTCAAATAGCATAACTTTCAACTTCTGTATAATCCTTTCAGCGGCTAGGATTCTATTTTTAAGTTTTAACAAACACAAACCAATAAAGATGTCAGTGTATAAGTTACTACTCAAGTGAAGACTCTTGTAGGTTCTTACTAGATATTACGCTCCATTCTTACAAAATACCAATATGTACGAGTGACACTGTCTGATGTGTGCATCTCAGGAGCATTGGAGCACATTCATAGTTGAAGATGATTTCAAGTTCATAGCTGGAAATGGTCTAAATGCTGTGAGAATACCGGTTGGCTGGTGGATTGCAAGCGATCCAACACCTCCAAAGCCTTATGTTGGAGGATCGTTGCAAGCTCTAGATAATGCTTTCATTTGGGCAAAGTACGCAATTTTTTTTGCATATCATCAAGCATTTCCATTTCTGTCACTATTTCACAAAACCTTGCTATCATGGGTCCATATTGGACCAAAGCATTGGCCGGCTAAGCCTATGATGTTATGGTCGCAGCATCAATGTCCCTAGGCTCACTGTTTTCCGTTTAAACCTGCAAATGTCTTGGTATTGGTCCATACTCTCCAACTGCTACCAAACTAAGTTATGACTGTGTGAACGCTAGAGTTTAAATGATTATCTTCACCATTGAACCACAAATGATTGAATAAGACATTATGAGATTTTATCATTTTACCATCAATCTATATTCCTTGAAAAAGAAAAATGAAAAATTTACCCCTTATTTTGTTGTATTCTATCTTACAGGAAGTATGGGGTGAAGGTCATAATTGATCTACATGCTGCACCTGGCTCACAGAATGGTTTTGAACATAGCTCTTCCAGAGATGGCTCTCAGGAGTGGGGCTTAACAGACGACAACATACAGCAAACAGTTGCCGTTATAGATTTCCTGTCCGCCAGGTTAAACAAATTTTATTGCAAACATAATTCGCTGAAATTGTTCAACAATTATTTAGTTGTACTAATTGCGTCCTTTCAAACTTCTGCTATGTGCAAATTTAGGTATGCAAAGAGCCCGAGCCTTCATGCAGTTGAGCTTCTCAATGAACCTCTCTCTCCAGGAGCATCTCTGGAGAGCATAAACAAGTATTACAAGGCCGGTTATGATGCTGTACGCAAGCACACATCCACAGCTTTTGTGGTGATGTCAAACAGGATAGGACCAATGGATCCAAGAGAGCTTTTCCCTCTAACTAATGGCTTAAGTGGAGCTGTGATAGATGTTCACTATTACAATCTGTTTTCTGATATTTTCAATAGCATGACCGTGCAACAGAACATAGATTTCATCAACACAAACAGGTCCGAGCAGTTGAATCATGTCACTACATCAAATGGCCCTCTTACTTTTGTAGGTGAATGGGTTGCAGAATGGCAAGTTTCAGGAGCAACAAAAGAGGATTACCAGAGATTTGCCCAGGCCCAGTTAGATGTCTTTGGAAGAGCAACTTTTGGTTGGGCTTATTGGACTCTTAAGAATGTAAACAACCATTGGAGTCTGGAATGGATGATCAAGAATGGTTATATCAAGCTTTAGATTTGTAACGTTGTTTCATTAACTTGATGGTAATGTGTTAAACCCATTTTCCACAGTATATTTTCCTGGAAAACAAGAATAAAAAAGTAATGTTGTCCTCCACAACTGTTGTATATTTAATTATCAGGATTGAATGGTTGACACTGCAAAGCTAAGCTTCTGCATCAAACAAATCCGCCGTCTTTGTCAATTTACACACCGCCACCTTCCGCTTCCCTTATTCTGCAATGCGGGTATGAAAAAGCTCATTTAATGCTGATGGTTTCTCGACACAACGACATTCAAACAGCACGCCATGAAGTGATCTGAATCTGATATGGAATCCTGAAACTAAAAAAAGAAGAAAAAAATCACGAAAGAATCAATGAATATGATGCATTTAACTGCCTGGTCAATATTGAAAGCAATATGATACTGAATAACATTAATGGAGGAGCTTTTAGATGCTAGCGACCAATACAATGATATGACTTTTTTAACCTAACAAACAATTCACTAAAGCAATTCGTGGTAGATCGAAGTGACAGTCCAGCATTTATGCATCCATCATAATTTTTTGTCCAAGCCTGTTGTAATGGCAAACATTCATTATTACAACACGTAAATATTAGTCTTCCCCTATCAGTTGAAAATCTATAATTTTAACATGAAACGTCCTGTTTGTATTATCAACCGAATCTCCTCACAACTTTACGAATAGTGGCAAATTTATTGGAGATATTTTTGGTTGTGGTGATGAATGTTAAAGAAAATTGTGGCTACGCTCCCCGATTGCAAATCATTAATGTGATGTAATGTAATGTAATTTTCCCACTTGTGGAAGCTTACGTAGGTCTTAAGCAACAACTTTGCTCAACAAATTCTTAGCAAACGATTAAGACCTAACAGAAGAAGTCTCCATTAAACAATATGAATGGAGTGGGCATCTCATTTCAACGTCATGGGAGGTGGTGTCGCATGTGGTGTTCATAAATATTATTAGGTCCCCTAAAGTCTAGAAATATTGGACCATTCATCAAATGGGGTCCAGCTCAATTAAACCTCCCAAATTTTGAAGTAATTGCTGTTTTTGGGAACCATTTCCGTTTGATTTTGAATCAATGATAACAACAAACTTCCCTCAAAAGGAAATAAGACCAACTATTTAGGCACATTAAGACTGATATTTTGGATCATATTAAGTAAAACAAGCCATTCACACGGTGTTGAAGTACAAGAACAAACAATTTCTTTAGTTTATTTTATTTTTTATTTTTTGCAACAGGATGACAGCCTCAAACATTCCTAAATTATATTGTGTTTTCAAAAGACTGTGTTTTTGGTTTCACTTTTGCCTCTTTCTTAGGTCATCTTCCATTAAAAAGTAGGAAAACTTTAAGCACAGAACAGAGCATTATCACACTAAAACTTGGGGCAAAAATCTTAGAATATATCCAGAAAGACTGACTTGTATATGAAGTTTTGTCAGAGATTGTAGCGTAATCTAATTAAAAAGTGAAACAATGAAGATATATCAACTATACAATCAAAATCTTGTGGAATCTCTTCGAAATTTGCTCAGATTTATAAGGCAGACCTGGAAGGACTCTGCGCTGAGAGCAAAATGTTAATCTCTTTCTGATAAAGTAGTTATTATTATATGCTCATCTAATGCGAATGTGACTTTTACTAGAAATTATTTTGTAGCATATTCTATTCCATATCTCGAAGAGAAAAGACCCTTTAATGCTTTTTGTTTAAAAATCTAATTGATTCGTAAACATCAGATTTGATCACGTTAAATCTTGATATATATATAAATTGATAGCTTACTCGGATCCTCAACTTTCCACTTCATTCCTCCTCTGTTTCAGATGCCACCAGTGATCTTCAGGAAAGCTTTTTTTTTTTTTCTGTGCATTTAATAGAGATTGACCAATAATGTTTAAAGATTATTAAAAAAAAATTTAAGTAAAATAATCTTATTATGTTAATATAAATAATGTAATAAAATTATTCAATTAATGAAAAAAAAAAAAGAGTTATTCATTAATAATGAATGAAAAAATTAAAAGTAAATTTTAAATTTTTTATTATATTAATTAAAATAAAATTTATTTTTAATTTTTTTATTCATTATTAATTAATAAATTAATTTTTTTATTAATTAAAAAATTTTATTATATCGCTTATACTCAAGTAATAAAATTATTTTATTTAAAATTTTTTTTATAATTAATTATAAAACTTTTAAGTTATGAAAATATACAGTATAGGCAGGCAAACATAGTACAATTGGTGATTCATTAACCAAAATGCAGTTTCTGGGTAATTTTTATATTTTCTGCAATGAATTATGGTTGTATTGCAGAGGAATTAGCAGGCAATTGCACGTGCAACAAGATTAAATAATAACAAGTAGTACATTAAGTTTATGTAGCCATTTTATGTAACAAGTGGGAGGACCAGCGGCTGTGTTCTGCCCAATTCCCTAAATAATTGATTCTTAGTGCAAGCAATCGCTGGAATGGAAAATGACTTATCATTCGCACCACCATCACCACCACCACACCACACAAGTTGTCTTTGCCGCATCTTAATTAAGGTATTATTATTTACATTGCTTTACATGTCATTTTACTCCACACTAGTGTACTGAAAGTTTTGTTACTTATCAAGATGCAGAGCCTTTTAAATTATTACAAGACAAAAATATTATATTTTTAGTATTTAATAAATTAAATCTTGTTAAAAATTAATATTTTAAAAATATTTTTAATTTTATTTTTAAAATATAATAAAATTATCAAAATTTTTTGAATAAAATATAATATTATTAAATATTTGTTTGGTGTAATTTGTTAAGTACATATTTTACAAATAAAATTTTTATAAGTAAAATTTTTGATAAAAAAAATTATCAGTTGTTTAGTTCGTACATTATTTTTTTTAAAAAAATTACATAATTATTTTATAAATAATTTTTTTTAAAAAAAATTATCTAAGAAAAGAAATAGAGTAAGTATAAATAAAATAAGGGTATTTAAAAGAATAAACAATCTCTATTATCAGTAGTCTAAAAATTCTGAGCTTCTGCCTTTTCTAATCTTGGAAGACCTATCCTTCCCTGAAAACCAAAGGACATCCAAAACAAAATTTAGTTTTTGTTAATTAATAAACAGGAGGACTGATTTTTTTTTTTTAAATAATTCAATTTTTATTTTATTTATTGAAAAGCACATTCAGAATCTTAATTAATTAGCAACGTTATTTGACAAATGGGGGTAGATGATTGAGGCTCATAGTCCACACCGGAAAGCCACATATTATTACATTCACACTTTCTTGCCAATATATTTTCTTTATTTGGTGAGTGAGAATATGTACTCTTTAACATTTTCTTGAATGGTTGCCCACCATACCAAACAAATAATATTTGGCTGCCGCTCTGTTGCCCCTCAATACGTAAATAAATTTAATCCATAAAATACTGTGGATAAATAATTAATAATTTAGCAAGCATTAAAAGACAAGGAAAGCTGATAATGCAGAAACACAACGCACTCTTTCAGGGGTTTTTTTTTTTTTTTTTTTAAAAAAAAAAGTTAACGGCTCAGATTCACTCTCACAGTCTCTGGCCGTCTCTGTCTCTTCTTTTATATTCCCAATTTTCACTGCCTATCTCACTTCTCCCTCTTTTTTACCCTCTAAGATCTCCCACATCTTCTTCTTGGTCGTAAGCAAATTGTGATAACCAACGAACTGAAGGGAAGGAATAAAATATGTTGCTGGGGAAGAGAACGCGGCCTCCGATGAAGAGAAGCACAAGCTTGAATGAAATCAGCTTTGATGTGGATGAAACTCGGTCTTCACACCAGTCTGACGATCAACGGGGCAACCCCTTTGACGGTACCACCGTGTCCATGGTTTCCCCGAGAAATAATCACAGGAGACATTCACCAGATTTTCTTGAGACCCCTCAGTTTTTGAGAGCTTGTGGTCTCTGCAAGCGGAGGCTGGTGCCTGGACGTGACATATATATGTACAGGTAGGAATTCTTTGATTAATTTCCTGCTCTCCAAGTCTGAGTTTTTATGGAAGTTCTTAAATTAGTAAATAAATGGGGTGGTTTTCATTTTCCTATTTGTAGGGGTGATAGCGCGTTTTGTAGCCTGGAATGCAGACAACAACAAATGAATCAAGACGAGAGAAAAGAAAATAGTTCATACGATTCATCAAAGAAACAAGCTGCTGCTGCATCTGCCACAGTTGCTGGATCCCAAGTCTCCAGCAAAGGAGAGACTGTGGCCTCCGTGTAGATCAAACTTCTGCATAAGATTATTAATTAATACCTAGAACCCTGAACGAACGTACATGTGGGGATGGGGTTGCAGTTGCAGGGAGCTTATGTATGCTATGCAAAACATGGGCAAGTTTTGATGATATTAATGGTGTTATTATATAATCTATGTGAATCTGCAGAAAGAACGTATAATATGAATGAAGTGCGCAGTTCCTTCTTCTTCGTCCGCATCTCTCATTTTGATCTGTTCCTAGTACAAACTCAGTAAGAATTAAAAAAGAAAATTGCAGATTCACATTCAGTGCTGGGTGAACTTATCACATCGTAAATTATTTGTTTGTGTGAATGGCGGTTCATCCAAGTAGGGAAGGAAGTTTGAGGGGTATTGGTATTGGAAAGATTCGCATCGTTTTCTATTGCCACCACCATCTGCCTTCTCTCTTTGACGCATGAGACGCCCACCACATGAATTGCTTTCAATTCTATATACATATTATAATGAAATAAAACACTGATTCGCCGGTTGTGAATATCTGCTGGAAGATTATTAGTACATGTCGATACACTTTAGTTTCTCCAACTTTAGAAAATAATTATTTAATTAAATTTTAACGCATGATAGAAATTAATTAAATGTAGTAATTTAAAGATTTATTGGTAAAATTTGTTGGTTACGTGCCCTTCATCTAATAGAAATAAATATGTAATTATATATTATTAATAAAATTAATATTTTATTTATAAATTTTATTTATAATAAATTTTAATTACTTATAAAATAAAATTCTTAGAATGACAATAAAGAATTTAACTTAAATTTATGAGATCTTGTCACTATTAAATATTTTACATAGTAAAATTATTAACACTAAGATATTAAAAAATTTAATTTAGATCGATGTATATTATGTATGCTTTTTTGAAAAAAAAAAGTAATTAATTTCATAAGATACCAGTGAAAATGTTCACTTAATTTAATATATGAATATTTATTGAAGAATAAATACATCGAACTAATTTGTTAAAAAACCCATACAAAATGTTATCCACATATTTATGAGATTTTTCTAAGTTGTAATAGTGCGAAATGGTCTTTAGATTTGAGGTTTTTATAATATCTTGTATTGGGATCATATATGCTTTGGATAGAGTAGCTAAGTTGTAGGGCCAATTTGCACAATACAAGAAAAATTAAAAGGGATAATTTCATCTATTCCTTAAACTTTTTGATTCATCTAGACGCTATTAGAATATGAAATATAAGATATACCTCAAATTAAATTAAGTTAATTTTTATCTTACACTTAAAAAGTTAAAAAGGATAACGACCATTGCACTACTAAAAATTTGATTTATATGATTTTCTAGTAATATACATATCCCTTGAACTTAAAAAGTACACAATTTTTTTTTAAACCTAAATAGAACATTATTTTTAATAAAAACTATTATTTAATTATACATTTTATTCTAATTAATTGTTACAAGTTAAATACTCTTATTTCATCAACCTAATCAATTTTTTATATTTAAATTAATTAATTGTTATAGGTTATAAAATTATTTTATTGAATGTTTTATTTAATTTTAAAATTAAAAAATATTTAATTGACTAATTATTATAACTTATCAAATAATTTTATTTCATAAGTCTATTTAACTTTTTTTAATTTTTAAGAATTTATTTGGTATTACTTTTTCAAGTGAGTTTTGTTCTTAGTAAAATTTTTATAAGTAGAGTTTTTAATGTTTTTTTTTTTTATTGTTGGGCTATGAAACAAGTATTTAGCATAATTTGTATGATTGCATTATGAAATAAGTTTTCTGAGATTTTGTTGGAAGAAAAAAAAAGTAAACTTGCAAAAATAAAATAAAAATAATTTAAACAATTTAATGCTTAAAAGAAAAACCTCAAAAGTTCCATACTTTTCCAACCTTTTTGAGTAAAACAATTTTTAATTCATGAGAAGTTTTTCTCCAATTATAATAAAAAAAATAAAAAAATTAGGAATTAAAATAGTTCGTTTTAACTATAATCGCTAATGTCAAATTGAATAAACATAAAAATAAGGACATTTTATTTTGAATTCTTTTTATAAATTGTGAAATAATTTTATCTTATGAATTTATTTAATTTTTATTTTTTGACAATAATTATAATAATTTTGGGTTAGAAAAATATTGTGTATTTTACAAAATTTAATGATTATATATAATATTTTAAAAGTGTGTTTATTTTTAAGAATAAAAAAGAATAAAGAAAGGAAAGAGGAAAGAAAAGAAAAAAAGAAAAAAAGAAAAAAAAGAATGAGTTTTATTTTATTTATTTGCACTATAAAATCATTCATAGAAAAGAATTTGTTATTTTTGTTTTGATAAAAACATCATTTAATTTTAAATTTATTTAATAGTTTTTACTTTTTAATTTGAATTATCATATATATTATTATAATAATAGTTAATAAATATATATTTTTTAATATTTTTAAATACAAATACACGTTATATTTATTAATTATTTTTATTTGAATAAAAATACTTACTTTATTAAAATATTTTATGTAATACATAATTAAAAAATAAATTAACTTTAAATTTTATTTTTAAATATAAATAATTGAATCTTATAAATTTAATAGATAATTTAATAATAAATATTTAAATTTATACTTTGTAAATATATTTCTTGATTTAAAAAATATTTTATATTTTGAATGAATCACTTATTTTTTTTAAATTCATAAATTCAATTGTATATGAATATAAATTTTTTATTATTTAATAATATTTATAAAATTATATTATAACTATAAATAATAATATTTTTTATTTTATTTGATAGTTAATTTTTTAAAAGAATTAAAATTATCAAATAAATATAATTAGTTATATGAATTACGATAAATAAAAAATTATTAAATAAAATTATAAATTAATATATATATGAAACATATAAAAAATATTTATAAGTAAAATGATGGTAAAAATAATTATAATTATAGTTTATAAGATGGTATTAAATTTTTATAATAAAAATAAATACTAATGATTATAAATTAATTTATAAATAAAATAAAGTAAAATAATATTATCTTAATTTTTTAAAAAATTATTTAATTAAAAAATAATTATATTAAATTAATCAAAGTAACAAAAAAATTATACAAAAATACATAAATAATAATAAAATTAAAAATTTAATTATTTTAAAAAAGAGAAAGAGAATTCTTCATGTTTATTTGAAACGAAGAATTATCTTTTTTTCATTTGAAAAAATAAAAAAAAATTTAAAAAAATATTTTCTTTATTTTTTCAAATAAACCAAAAAATCCTCTTTCCTTTGAGAATTTTATTCCCAAAATTTTAAAACCACCTTGATTTTCTGATCCTCGATGGATAGCTAGTGTTCTTGTAGCATAAAATTATTATATATTATATGCTATCGACATTTGCCCATGAGTAAGCAAAAATTTTTTATTCTAATCCCAATAATTTTTTTTCCCTCTCTCATAAGAGAGCCTACAGGAAAATGATGCTGTCCTTAATAATTAGGGTTGTAATAATAATCCTCTTTTTTATTAGCCGCTTTGTAATTAGTATGAGTAATTCATGTTGTTTAGTGAATATATAAATCTCCCAGAATCTCGTTGTTATTATATTGTCACTATCATTTCTCTTTAACAAGAAACTGTTCTTGTTTCAGCTTGGAAACCAAAAACTAAAGTTTTTATTTGTAATTAGCAATATCATTCGATTTGATTTCCCAACATTTTTGATCATGAAAACGTAAAATATATGGATCTTGGTCTGAAAGAATGTATCTTTGATTCGGCAGCATGTTTTGTTGTCAACACATACATACAAGATTCTAAGTTGTATGCCCATTCATAGCAAAATGTTATCTAATCTTCCTCCCTAATTGATTTACTTGGAATTACACTACTTCCTATATGATGTATAGTGATTAAAATTCAGACGAATGCTTTCATAAATTGGGAAGAAGTAATTTAAAACTTGACAGCAACCAGAAGCAAATGTTGTTATCAACTGTCGCATTCAAGCAGTGATTTTACATGCAATTAATTAATGTTATTTTCGGGGTTCCTACATGGTTGGCTATGCCCCGCGATAACTTCAATTTGATGGCTTCTCCCAATTTAAAGAGTTAGCAAGAAATAAAATAAAATAAAAGATTAGACTCTTTGCCTAATTTGGATTGGCTGTTGGAGGCAGTAAATTTATCAACAAGGAATGTTTTATGCTGTAAAATTTTATATTTTCACATCCAATAATTTATTTAATATATTACTAATATAGAAGGGGACACAATGTATGATGCATCCAGTCAATGCACAAAGAAAACGACATGCATGGATGGCGTCGCTTTATCGCATAGAAGAAGCCAGCTAGAAGCTACGTCTGGATGCATGCAATGCAGGTGGCCGTGGCCGGGGCCGGGTGGTTCTCGACGAAGTTTATTTTGCTGTGGACCTTCGCCTTCACTTACACTACAAGAATTAGGTGTGTATGAAAGATCTGATATTCATATGCATGCATGGCCGATGTAATTGGGGAGAGAAAAATTAGAACTTTTTTTGGATATTATTGTTGAAGACAAAAGAGTTGAAGGGCTGTCGAATAATTATCGCTACGGCGTTTGTTTCCCCAAAATATAAAAAAATTAAATACAAGGGTCCCAATTAATTTTGGTACAAGTTAATGGCTTTGTGCTTGAAATGCACGTATGGAAGAGTCCCAGCCAAGCCAAGCCAAGCGAGGACAGAGGATGGTCCCATGTCAATGGAGATGCAGCAGCTAGCCTGGCAGCATTGTTGGTCCACTAGTCGGAGGAATGACTGATAAGAGAGCTTGTCTGCTCTGTAAATTGTTTTAAAAAACACAAGATTTCGAAATAGGTTTGATGCTTGCATTATTGGAGCATCGCATTTGCACCTGTATGAACCATTGGCCATATTCGCACAATATACGTAGAAGAATATCCTCCGTAGTTAATGATAGTACAATACACTTTAGAAATCTATCCATTGTATTGGTGACTGGGTGAGCCTTTGATTTGATTGGATGTGTAATGAGAGGGGGACCTGTCTATTGAGCCAGCTCAGACTAGCACAGATGACAACCCACAGTGGCCCAATCCAAGGCCGCCATGGTCCCAATTAAAACAGTAGTTGAATTTTTGGTTTGCGTCTTTTCATACTTGTGATATGTAAATTTTGTGTGAAATAGTATGTTGCATGAAAATGATATATATATATATATTTTTTTTTATCTACGAGATTTAGTTGTTGTTGCTGGGGTTGATTATGACATCACAAAATATTAATTTATGATTATTTAAGTAATAATATGAGATTAATAAAATGATTATGATTACTTAAGTAATGGTACAAGGTTATTAAGTATGATTATGATTTTTTTACTTGAGCAAAGATGTTTTTGCCAAATACAATATGTTCCCTTAGGTATTAATTTGGTGTAATTTTAGATTAATTTTCTTGTAAAATATTTCTAATATATGATTAACACTTTATTAGTTTAAAAAATTTCATAATCATTTATGAAAATATATATATTTTTATAAATTATATTCATTCAAGCTCAATTTTTTAATTTTCCTTATTTTCCCTTTGAGTTGTAGAATTCGTTTAGTGTATAGTTTTGGCACTTGAGGTTAAGAGCCCTACATGCATATTGTATGGATTATCATTTGAGCGTGTTATATTTGTATGTATATATTTTAAGCAAATACATATGTGTATGTATGTAATATAGATATTGTATATATGTTTTGGTGAGGCACATATCCTCGATGTTGATAATGATGGAGGTTTGAGGATGTTTATGTTTTGAAATTTTATTACTTAAGAATTATGGAAATGTATATGAAAGAAGAGAAATATATATATTTAGCATGATTCATTTAAAACTCTAAAGAGGCTGATGTAGATCTTAAACAAATTTACTAATGTCACAATGTGCGTAGCAAGCCAAACTTAGTTGGAGCTAAGTGAGATCAATTTGTGAATTAAATGAAAAAAAGAGAAATCAAAGTAGTCAAGATAAATATAAGGTATAAAGGCAAGGCAAAGCTATCAATCAAGGAGACCATTACATAAATTTTGACCACAAGGAAATCCAAGGTAAAAGTTTGCTCAGACTTGATAACAAGCTCAAAATTCTTCATTTAACACCCAGTTGGAAAAAAGAAAATCTCCTCTTTACAAGTTAAAATAATATTAAAATATATTACATCAATTGACAAATTCAAATAGATAAAGCAATGATCTAAAATTTTAGACAATTTCAAAATGACAAAATAGAGACAAAAGCTTTTTGGGTGAAGAAATTATCTAAGCCTAATTTTGTAGTCTTTGTAGTTAACATTTTATCCTTTATAAAGCATCCTTGGATCTTGTAATTAACTTGAGCTTACTTATTGAAACTTTTAAAGTCACATAAATGAAATAAAATGATAAAATAAAAAAATTAATTAGCTTAAATTTCTTTGCCCTTGCTAATTCTTAACTTTTTCCTTCAAGATTGATATTTTTTTCATTTGTTTCATGTAATTAATGTGTTAATCAAGTGAGATGTTATTGATCCAAGTGAGCATTGTTAATTATAGAGAATAAATTGGATCTTTAAATGAGGATTGGATATGAATCGGTTAAAGTAAAATTAAGGATTGGGTTGAATTTGGTTGTGGTATTTAAGTATATTTTGGTTAGGCAAATTAAGGTATTTATGGGCTGATATTGGGTCAATTAAGGATGAATGCTAATGGGTTTAGTGTGTATAGTTAGGTTTGAATATCTTTGGGCTCAATTCCTTGATTTGTACAAGAAGAACTGTAGTAGTTCTTATCATTTAGATGGAAGTGTACAAAAAAACAAAAAAATGGACCAATCAAACCATGCTAAATCAATTAGTTCAAATAATTTGGTTAACGTATAGAGCTTAATAGTTCCATTATTGAGTTTATAAGAAAATGATTGAATACAATTGATTCAATTTAAAGAATTATAAATTAAAATAAAATAACATGAGTTGATGAAATTTTCATTTATATTTTTGTTCATGTGATATTATCTAATTTGGTTGTTTATAATATTTTCTAGTTAAATTCGAATACAATTAAACATAATTGACCCAATCAAACTTATCCAAATATAAATTTTGAGTCAAGCCTAAACTACTAAAATCAATCAAACTAACAAGAAGGGGTCAATTTCTATTTGAACCTAAAAATCATTCATTTTTTTAATGTAAATTATGAGAAGAGCCAAAATTTTACATCTATATTGAACATTAACTTATTTCATAAAAAAAAATTTAAACATTTTAAGTTTTATCATAACGCCTGATTGAATCATATTAAGTTCTGTAATAGAGATATTCTAATTAAATATCAAGAAGAAATTCACTAGCTTATTTAGGTTGATTTTGTCATTAGAAAAGTTTGAAAACTCTCTAAAATATTTTTCTTCAATACTAAATATCTTTTCACCACGTATAATAAAGTACAAAAATATGCTTGAATGATCCAATATCCAATATCAATAATAATATTAGTAAAAAAACGTCTTCTTATAGTTCTAGGTATGCTAAGTTCCTGGTATTCTTGTAGAGTTAAAGGACAACATTTTTATGAAAGATAAAATAAAAAAAAATTATTGAATTTGACTCTTTATGAGATCATCAATGTAGTTCTTATGGTATTTTTAGAATATATCGAATTAATATAATTATTGTTTTTTTTGACACAACAACACAATTTCAATTAGTATTGACATGCAATGCTAGAAAATTTCTTTTTTTTTTTTTATTGTTGATGTATAATTATGAATTATTCGTACTATTGAATAAAAAAAAATGTATCCCATAATAGAAAGCATTCAATAGAAAATTTTTAAAATTTTTGTAATATGAGATTTCTTTTCTTTACACTCAAAATTCAAAATTTAAAAAACAAGAATCTAATGGATTGTTTTCTAATAATTGATGAGGTAGATCATCACATTTTTTAATTTTAATTAAATATAAAATTTACAAATATTCTTTTTGTTGGTGTAGAATTTTATTCTTTTTGTAAACTCTCCCTATTTGTTTTTCGAAGAATTGGCTAGTCATTAACAATCAAATAACAATGGGAGATAACATTCACCTAAAATAAATAAATAAATAAAATAATTTTAATAATTTACATTTGTGATGTGTGTTTGGGTGTATTAGATCTAAAGGATTTACCTTAAAAAATAATGTTATTGCAATCTTAATAAATCCATTGATAATGTGCCAGAAATTTTAATGTTATCACTTTTAATTTTTTAACTTTCAAGTATTTAATGAATAAATTTTATATATATATATATATATACATATATACATACATACATATTTCAATATATGGTATGATTTGGTTTGGATAGTGGATTTTTATGCTCACTCTTAATGACATGGGTAATTTAATGTCGTACAAAAAAATAAAAAAAATAAAAATAATGGCAATTGTAATTTAAAAGAAATTAAAATTAACTTAGAAACCGAAGACTTACTAGCTTGATATTATTAAAATTCTATAAATAATATAAAATCTCCAAAATAAAATAAGGCGATTAGGTTATCATTGCAAATATAAAAACTAAAAAAATATTAAAAATTGCTCACAAGAGATTTTCTCATGAAATATGAACTTGTGTAACTGTTAAATGGTTTGTGGTAGGATTAAAACTAAATTCAACATCTAATTTTTTTTTATTTTGAGAATACATAATCAAATAATTCAATAACAAATTTGTCATTTAAGCGAATGATTAAACTTCCATTAAAGAGATAAATGCAAGCTTTTAAATTGTAATTGTTATCTTGATATCCACCTATTATATAAGAAAAATTAAATTACATGCTTACGTAAAAAATTACCATACTCAAAACTTGGTTGCATTGCTACTAGATGATATCAAAAATGATGGCCAAATTTTTCTTTATTGCATGCATGTTGTCAACATGGGTTGTTGTTGCTGCAAATAGTTCTCTTTCTCTTTCACCTTTAATTTCAACTGAGTGCTCGACTCTCATTTACACCATGACGAGTTGCTTACCCATTTTGGGTGATGGAGACAGTGAGACGAAGTTAAATTTTGCTTGTTATTTTGAGTTTGAATCCATGGCAAAAGGAAATGCTGAGTGTGTTTGTAAAACCTTAAGGAGTAGTTTTGACTTGGGTATTAACTTGAATATGAGTAAGGCGATAGCTTTACCTTTTACTAGTGGGGTTTTTGCTATTCATATTAGTGAATGTGATAGTAAGTTATCTAAGTACTCTTATTTTTTCTTTCTCCTATTTTTATTACCAACTTTTGCTTGTTCATAATTTAAAGATAATGATTTGTTTTGTTTGTGCATGCAGTTTCTTCTCCTACTCCATCCTTTGGTATGGATTATCATCTAAAATCATGTGTTCTTTGTAATACATCATAAAAATATTATTTCGGATTTTTATATATTGCTTGTTAAATTCCATATTCACTACTAAAAACGCATGCAAATCATTTTACGTTAAAGCTATCATTTAGAAGTGAATTAATTTTAATACCTTCATCTGATACAGAATATTATGTAAGCATGCAATTTTAAAGTATATTTTAAAATTACAGAAATTAAGTGTAAAAATTATGGATAATCAATTTTTTACTATTACTTTTGTTTTCGTTTTTGATTGCTATAAAAAATTTTCTAAATTCTTTAAATACTCTCAAGATTATGTATAATAAGAATTTCAAATTTTAAGATTTTAGTAAAGTAAAACACCTCTCAATTTATAAAATTCTTTCTATTAGAGAAATATTATATTTATGAAGGTGTTATGACCACTCAATACTACAGTTACAAGTTTTAAATTTAAACTTTGCAGTTAGAAAAGTATAATGAGAGTTATAGCTAATTTAAGGGTTATAATTTAAAAATTACAAATTCTCCTTTAATGGCTTTATGACTTTTTATGAATTTGTAACTTATATTTTTCTACTTGACCCATATTTTTAAATTTTATATACAAAAAATAAAATACATGAATTATAATAATAAATTATCAAAATTAACAACTTCTCTTTTATGTATTATAAATGTATCATACTTTTTATTGCAATCTTAATGATATAATTAATTTTAATGAATAAATCCTATGTTTGCTCTTTGTTCAATATAATGATCTTAACTTAATAAATAAACCTTATATTTATGCTAGATCTAATATAAATATATTTTATTTCAAATAAATATATACACTTTATTAAAAAAATAAATAATCATAGTTACATAATGAAATTAAGTCTAATATGAATTACATAATCCTTAAATTTTAATGGTGATATACTTTTTGTTAAATGATATGCAATTATTAATTCAGTACTAACGTGCTCCATGACTACTTTATTTTTCTTAATATGTTTTCTAATGATTAAGCACTTAATATCAATGTATTTAATTTGACTCATATTTTTATTATTTTTAACTAAGAATATAACAGTTGAATTGGTACAATATATTCTTAATGACCTAAAAATTAAATTCACAAGTCTAAACGTATATATGAAACTCTTTAACCATACTTTATGAGAGGTAGCCTCATATCACGAAATGAACTCAGTTTTCATAGTAGAAGTAGCAACCGATGATTGTTTAACTTTTCTTTAAAATATAACTTTGTTGTCTAATATAAAGATATACCTAAATATTGATTTTTTAAAATCATTACAGTTAACGAAATTAAAATTTGAGTAACTAACCACTTCCAAATTATTAGTCATTTTATAACTAAGTATGTAATTTTTAATCCTTTAAAGGTATTTTCGAATTTTCTTTACAGTTTTTTAGTGGTCCATATCTGCATTACTCTAATATCGTCCCAAAATTCTAATATGAAAGTTATATTAAGTCTTGTATAGATTTAATCATACATAATATTTTTAACAATTAAAGCGTATAGAATGTTATTTATTTATTTCTTTTCAAGATTATTTTTAGGACATTAAATCCAATTGAACTTATTTTTTTTTAACAATTGATGTTACAATTAGAGAATAATCTTTTAATCAAAATCTTTTTAGAATTTTTTTGATATAGATTTTTTAAGACAGAGCTAAAATATTATAATGTCTGCTTCTATGTATTTTCATACTAATGATATAAGTTGCTCAATCTATATTTTTCATATCAAAATTTGTATAAAGAAATTATTTTATCTCATGTAGAAATTCTTTATTATTTGTTGCAAGTAATATATTATTTATATAGAAAACAAGAAAATAAATTTTACCCCTACTAATATTTGATATATACATTAATTCATGATTTTTTTTTCAAAATTAAATAAAAAATAATTTTATAAAATTTTAAATACTATTGCCGTGAGACTTATTTTCATTCATACATGAATTTTTTTTTTACGTTTGTAAACTAAATACTTATTAATATTGGAAAAAAAATCATCTGGGTTATTTTGTATAAATCTCTTTTGTCATATCTTTATTAAAGAATGCTATTTTCATAACCATTTAATGTAATTTTATATCAAAATGAGATACTAATGCCATAATCATATGTAAAAAAAATTTTAGATAAAGGTGAAAATATATCTATGTAGTTATTTTTTTTTTTTTGAGTAAATCATTTGACAACAAATCTCATTTTGTATCTTTCAATATTGTCTAATGAATTTTTTTTTAGTCTCAAAGATTCATTTATATCTTATAGGTTTAAACTTTTTAGATAACTTAGAAGATTTTAAACTCCATTTATTTATATAAAATTTATTTTATCTTTCATGGCATCATACTATAAGTAAAATTGTTGATAACTCATAACTTGTGAAAACGTTTCTAAATCATTTACAGCTCTAATATTATATTTGACTCTTGTAAATACACAATATAATAACTAAGTATTGATAATCTTTTTATTCTAATAGATCTTTTTAATTTTGTTTCAATATTCTTCTAAGAAGTATGTTGTACAATTGATTATTCAACAATTAGATCTACTAAAATATCATTAATTTGTGAAATTTGATTGTCATTTGACTAAATATCATCCATTGTTTGATCAACATCCATTTGTATTAGAGGAATATTGTTGATGACAATTATTTTAGTATTTAAAATGAAAAATTTTGAATGATTATTTTCAGAAACTGTCTTTTAAGATTGATCTCTCTCACTAATCAAGTTATTATAAAAAAATTTAATGTTTTTTAATTTTATAATCTTAGTTTGATGTGATAGATAATAAAATATATAACTTTTAAACATTTCTAAATATCCAATAAATATTCACTAATGGTCCTAAAATTTAATTTCTTCTCTTATGGATTGTAAACTCTTATTTTAAAATGACAATTTTAAATGTATACATGTTATAAACTCAGTTTTCAACCTTTTCATAACTTAAATGACATTTTAGTAATAGTTTTAGTTGGAATATAGTTTAATATATACGTAGTTATCTTAAGAATTTATGTTAACAAAGACTTAGAAAAATTGAAATTGTTAAGCATATTCCGCATCATATTCAATAATATTCGATTTCTTCTTTTTACTATAGTATTCTAGTATAGAGAATCAAGTATGGTGTATTGGACAACAATCTCATATTCTTGAAAAAATCTCACATATGACCCAAGTATTTATCCATTTTCTATATATCTATCATAGTATTCAGTACCTCTATTACATCTCATGATTTTCATTTATTTACTGCATTATTTTTTTACTTTTATTTTAAATATTTTAAAAATATCTAATACTTCATTCTTAGTATTTAGCAAATAAAAATACATAAATCGTGAATAATTATTAATAAAAGTGATAAAATACTTATGATTATATGAGTGTATATTATGATTATAAATGTCTGTATGTATAATTTTTAATAAATTTGAACTCCTCTTAGCACCTTTCGTTAATTTATTGGTCTGTTTAAACTTTATACAATCTACACAAATTTTAAAATCAGTTATAATTTTTGATACTACAACATAGATGATTTTTTATTCATAACATATCTTTTAATACTAGTATAAGTATGCATTGTAGTAAAACAAGTATCTTTTGTAAATTGACATTGTGAAGACCATTAGACAATACACTATTTTTAATAAATTTTAAATTATTAAAATTATTTATATGAAAAGTTAAAGGAATATTCACATGGCACAGATCTCGAAATAAAAATTAAATTCTTAAAAAAATTAAAAAATATAAAATTTTTTTTTTCTAAAGTCATTACAAAATTACTATTGAGTACTAAGTTATATGTTCTAATAACTTTAACAATTAAGCTTATCTTATTGCTACAATAGATAAATTGCTAAGCCTTGCAAAATATTTGTAATATAGATTGTTGAACTAAAGTTAATTCACCATATGTTATGATAAATTTCAGCCATATCAAATTTATAATTTACAAGAAGAAAGGAAATACCTTTCTTAGTAAATTATTATTGAAATTTAATACAATCTTTATTTATATACATCTCTTTGTTGTAAAAGAAAATTTTGAATTCTTTCTTAATTTTAGCTTTGTCAAGTATTTGGATTTCACTTTCCTCTTGTTTTTTCTTTTCATTACCAAATATGCAACATCATTTTTATAATTCACTCCTATTTTAGCAATCGACGTTCTATCTTCATAAATACACATGGTCATTAACTTATTAATAAATTACTTATCTTTATATATTTTATAAGAAATTTTAAAGATTCTATATAGTTAAAGAAGTGAATTCAAAATATAATGCACTAAGAAAAAGTCAAACATTGTCACATTAAATGTTTTGAGTTGAGTCGCTATATCTCTAATTTTTATATTGTGCTATCGTACATCACTAATGGTGGTGAGTTTCATGGTAGATAACTTCATAATTAAGGTATTGACTAGTACTTTATTTGACTATTCAAACTATTTATCAATAATTTTTATCAAAGCACGAATATTATTATGTTAAATAACTGAACCATATATATAATATTAATTTTAGTCTTTATGAATATTATATTGATGTGATTCAATGGCTCCCAATGTTTATAAAGTTTAATTTGTACCAGAATACTAGCATCAATAATATGTGATGGTTCATTTTTTTTGTTTAATATAATCTATATTTTGTCACTTTAAATATAATAATATTTTTTTATATTTTATAATTATTTTCTATTAGTTCGGGAGTATCTAAATAACTATTAGATATATTTATAGGTTGTGATACTGTAAGAATATATAATTATGATAAATTTTATTGAGATTTAAATTTTATCAATATAAAATATGCTTAAATTATAAATTACATGACATAAAATATTGTCTATAGGTTAAATATTTTATTCAAATAAGTTTACATATAATTATGTTAAAAATTGATAAATTTTTAATCTTCTTAAGTAAATTAAGAAAAATAATATAATATTTTATTCTAATTAATTATATAAATGTAATAAAAATTTTATGGGGTAAAATTTATCATGTTTAGTATGATTGATTACAATTAATAACTAAAATCATATGTGATTCTAATTTAATATAATATTTAATTTAACTCAAGAATGCTACGATTACTTTCTAATTGATTAAATTTTTATAAATCACTTATATATTTTAATATATATATATATATATATTACAATGTTCATGTCTTATAAAAATTTTCTTTAAAATATTTCTACATTTATTGTACAAGTAAATAGTGAGTAAACTATTCAGTTAAAAATGATAGTAGGTTAATTTTCGAAAAAAATTGAAGAAGCTACAAACAATCTTACTTAAAATTTAACTTTTTTAGATAGAATTTTTTCAGACATATAATTAGAAACAAATAAAATACTACAATTACACCTGACAATAATATTTAATTTGGTATTTCTCTATTTACCTAAATTTTATGTATTTTTTTTATTGATAGAGTTTAGCATACTAATTAATATCTCTTAAAATGTATCCGTAATATAAAAATACATGAATTAAACAAACTATACTATAGTATGTATAAAACATAAATTACATGCTTAAAATAAAATATTAAAATTAAATATCAACTATATATATAACATAATATTAATTATATACATAAATTTAAACATTTAAATTAAATTTAAATTTGCATATAATAAACTTAAAATATTTATAAGGTTATAAATGTATATTGAATTCAAAATTAAATAAGGTCAATTTTTAGCATTTCAAATTTTTTATGCAATTAATATCAAATAAAAAATATGTTTAAAGAAAAATAAAAGCGTTTTCATTACATAAAATGTGTGCGTACCAAATGGCTTGGACAATAGAAACGGTAACAAATGGCTCATTTAGCAAAATAAAAAAAATTTGGATTCAAAAATTTTGAAAGAATTTGGCCCATTCGTTTTGTTATAAATAAAGATGAATAGTGAGAAATTGGTAGATTTTAGGAGAAGATTGAAGCCCCAAGAAAAGAGAAGAAAGAAAAGAAAAAAGGAAGAGAGAAAGAGAGGAAAAAAAAAAAAAAAGAAAGAGGAGAAGAAGAAAAAGGAGAAAAACAATAAAGAAAGAAATAAGATAATAACAGTAAGATTTTCGCTTTATTCTTCATTTTGAGAAAAAAATAGTTTATTTTAGTATAGAAATTGTTAAAAATTAAAAAAAAAATAGATAGATTTTTATTTTAATAGCTTAATAGTTAAAATTATTACTAGTTTAAGTCTTTGAACTCTAAATCTATAGATTTTGGGTCAAATTTGACTTATTGATTGTAAAGTTTCTCGAGAATTATTAAAAAATTAGATGAAAAACTGTAAAATTTGATTAGGGGTAAAAATGTAAGGATTGTAAAAATTTTATTCAATTTTTTAAATTAAAAATTTTATGTGTAAATAGTTAAAAATTTTAAAATCAAAATAAAAATTTTTATAATTTTAGAATACGATGATAATTTCTAATAATTTTGGGGCCTTAAGTGTAAATGTTTTTGAAGCATTTTTATAATTATTTATATTTTAAGGGATACTTTTATAATTATTTATATTATAAGAATATTTTTATAATTTATCAGTATTAATAATTTTTATTTTAGAAATTAAAAATTCTAAAATTTTTATACTGAATCTCAGTTTAATTTTAAATCAGAAATTTATTTCTACTTTATTATAAGCAGTATAAGTAATTAATTTATTTTAGCAATTATATATTGATCTTAAAAGTGATATCACGTGGTGATCAAGAAAAGAGAGACCAGAAGAGCTAAAAAAATTATCAATGTCTTTTGATTCAGGTAGGTATTTTACATATAATTAAATATTTTAATATTTTAAAAACTGAAAAGTAAGATTTTATATTAAAATTTTATGAAAAATTATATTTCAATGACACGATTGCTATTTTGTTTTATTTTATATAAATTTTTCTCGATTTATTAATATTATTATTGTTAAATTATACTTTAAATGTTTGAAATGTTGTGAAATGGTATGAATAAATTATTTTATTATTATTGTATGTGATTCGATTGTAAAATGGTGTATAACCTTTTGTTTAGCATTGATGACTATGGATCTGACTTCAGTCTCACGGTAAAAGTCTGTAAATTTGAAATTATAGGCAGTGATCCTTGAATATAGAACCTCTAAAATACGTAAGTTACACATTTTTTGAATAGCAATCCTTGAAAATAGTACTCCAAAACTATGCATTACACATAGTAATAGTTAATTTTAATTGTTGTCGTATTATCATTATTTATAATTATTCTATTTATTTATGTTATTTATAACTTATTTAATTAGAAGTATGATTATTATTAAATTACTTGAAAAAAATTCAATTATATATGTGATTATCTATATAATTTTAACTCATATCATACTTTTCAGATTATATTGAAGTAGTAGGAGATAGGTGAATTTGAAGAAACCTTACCCTTTTTACTAGATAAATTTTGAAGGACTACTTTATTATGTATATTGTGTTTGTTAGAATATTATAAAAAGATTATTCGTACTCTATTAAATAAATATATTAAGTTTTAATATGATATATTATGTTATGACGGTAGTTTAGTATTTTATAAGGAATATTGGGAATGTTATAAAGTTTTTATATTTGCAAGTTTGTATAAATATTGTCTATGTATAGTGGAGATTCTGCTAAAATATTTACAATCTCATTTTTTTAACTTTAAACTATTTCTTTAAACCATAAATCACAAACTCTAATTTAGGGGGCGTGACAGAAACTCTTCGGAGATGATATGTTTGATTGTTGCTATTTGATTTTTTCCATACAATTAATGAAAAATCATTTAAAAACAAATAAATGTGCTCTTAATAACCACAATACAGATTGTGGCCCCGCCTGGCTTGAACTGGAAAGGCTTAGGCCTGAGGTTTTGTATCCCTGACCTTCCACTATTTTATATTTTTTATATAAAAAATGACTTGTCATATACTATACAAGTTTTTGATCTCTTACATTTGCTTTTTCTCTAAATAGTAGTTCTTGATTATACTGCAGCACTACATTGTTGGCCTTTCTTTTCTTCTTCATAATATACATAATGTCTATATAACATCAGTTTTGAGTGATGTATTGCTTAGTAGTTCTTCAGTTCAGTGCCATGAAAATGTTTGAAACTAAGACCCAATTCAAAGAACAAGGGCCTGGTCCAAATCCATTTAATAGAGCAGCAAAATGTAACCCATAAACTGTAGAAACAAATTTATGAATTTTGACCATCCCCAGGAAAATAATAAATGCGGAGTAATAACACAAAGGAAATGAAGTTGGTAAAGGAAATAGAAAATGGGAATTCCTGGTAAGAGCATTGAAGAATGTAAAGGAAGTAGTTGTTGGGAGTTAGGTAGTAAGCAGGTGTTGTCAGCTGAGAAGCATTTTAGACCTCTCATACGAAATGCACAGGAAACGAAAGCGAAAGCCAAAATTTGCAGGCGCCAAAAAACTCTGCAGCGTTCATGGCCACCACATACTTATTCTCACGTTCCTATATATAATTTCATTTTCATTTTGAGGGGCCATTGTGAATAATGACAAAGTTAACAAAATGATAAAGCTAGCAATTGCTAGAATCATACAACTTTATAAAATCAGGATTAATCTCCTACAAGATTATTTTTTGATATTAAATAAATAAAATAGCGAATAAAAATTATTTTGATTCATTATGATCAATCAAAATATAAAAAATATATATTATTTTTAAGAATTAAATAAATATAGATTAAAAATATCATAAATATAAATATTTTTCTTAATTTCAAAATTCAGATAAAAAAAAAATTTAGTTTACATATATTACTTTAATGTAAAATATTAGTGTTTGTATATAAAAAAATACAACATATTTATTTATTATATTTAATAAAAAGTATTAATTTAAAGGATACTTTTTATTAATTCTTATAAAAATATTTATTTTTATATAATATATAAAAACAATTTTATTTATTAAATATAAAAAATATTATTATTTTAATTATTCTATGATTTTATTTACTCAATTAACATTAAAAAAAATTAATTGGAGGAATATTTTTTATTATTTATATTTATTTATAATTTTATCAAATTTTAATAAATATATATAAAAATATTTAAAATAAAATAAAACTGATATGGTCAAATTACGAACAAAAAATTGAAGTACTGTTTTTTCAGGAAACAAATCCAAAGTAAAGAAAATCGTTCATAAAATGACAACGCCGTACCAATGGCCATTTAGGACAGGACACGCCTTGCAGCAGGCAAGCCATTCACAATTTTTGCAACATTTGCACACCACACGCTTAGACAACAAAGAAAGCCAACTCAATAATATATTACAACAGAAACCAATTTGCTTTCTCTTCTCCAATTCAACAAACACCTGAAATGCTGAATCCGAACTAACTTCATCGCCCATTGCCATTCAAACCCATGACGTGTCTGCGAGATTTCCATCGATCTCAGAAATTAGAATTAAAATAAAAAGAAAAAGCGAAGAGCCATGATTGTGACAGAAATAGCGATGGCATGGGTGAACCTAACCTCCAACTATAACCAAACCCCCCATGCAAAATTAATTGTATAATCAAATCCCTCACCTACACATCTTATCTCTAGCCAGCAAATAAATAAATCAATCATCACATCACATGGTTTGGACGTATACAAAATCACATTAAAAATTTTGTATTTCGTGATTGTGTCTGGTGTAATCAGCCTGTCCGGTCAAAAATTAAAATTCTTATAAATGGAAGGGCGAAATTATTTCAATGATTGGGAAAAGAAAATATGACTCATCTAATTAGAGGAGGAAGGGTTGGTTGACAACACCATCTAACTCGGCTGTGCATATACACGGCATGTAGCCAACCCCAGAAAAAGAAGAATTTGTGTAAGAATTCAGGAATTGAGTGTTGATTGTGACAGACTTTTAAGGAAAAAAAAAAAAAAAGAAGAAAGAAAGAAAGAAGGGTAGCTGGTAACTACTACAAGCAAGAGTAGCAGCAGCAGAAGGGAAAGAAATGAGCTGTTGCGTTGCCGTTTGGCAGGTACCACGTGCAAGAGGTCTTTAAAGGCCGTTAAGAATTGAAAAGGCCCACCTTCCCCTAACTCAAACCTACCTCCATCTCTGCAATTTCCTTAAAACTAAACTAGAGTAACTGCAGATTCATTCCAACCTTTGTTCTGGTTCACGTTGAACATAAAACAACAAACATTTGATCACAAACAGGAGTATACAAGTGGCTGCATTTTGGGTTGTTGTAAACCCAAACAATTTGCTCTCTTTTCTATCTGTGCTCCACAATTTGCACTAATGTTTCATACCCAGTTAGGAAATTGAAGCCAATTTGATCCCAGCTTCCTGAATTTCGTATCTTTTCTTCCAGGTTTGTCATTTTCAGATTCTGTTGTCGATTGATTTTTTTTTATTGGTGTTTGTAGTTGAGCAAGCTAATTGGGTGTGATTCTGAATTTTTTGAAGCTCTGATTTTAGTTCTTTCTTGGTGTTGATATTTTGGAATCTACTTTTGCATTTTTATAGAGTTTATGGGAGTTTTCACGTGTTTACTTTCTTTTCAAAGTGTTGCCTTTTTCGTTGAAATCAATTTTTATGTGATCCTGCATCTTAGGTATTATATTTAACTAAGGCTGCTTTTGGTTGTTAACTGGACTCTTTAATTGGTGTGCCGATGGATTTGGAATATAATTGTGATTCTTTCAATACCAAAGTGTATGGAAGCAAGTCCACTGCAAAGAAGATTCTTGTGAATTAAATTGCTTGCGACCAAGCACAGTCATATTTGCTGCTGAACTAAGCTTGATTTGTTTATTTTTTTAATACAACTGAGCCTGATTTTAATTGGTTTGATTTTGTTGGCTGTTGCTGGAATCGACAATATAGTAGTGGAAAGTCTGGTAAGAATTGAATAATTTTATTTCAAGTTGTTTACATATATGTGTCAGAGACCAAACTGAGTGAGAACAACTTGATTTAACTTTTAAAATGTCAATACCACAGAGAAATTGACTGTCCTATTTTTCTCCTTGCAGCATGTCAGAAGCCCAAAGGAGATCTGCAATGGCTGGTGTTGGGCGTACCAATGGGCACATGAATGGTGTAGTTCCAATCCGGAACCCTGCTACAATATGCGAAGTAGACGAATTCTGTCATTCGCTTGGAGGGAAGAAACCAATTCATAGTATTTTGATAGCAAATAATGGAATGGCTGCTGTCAAGTTTATGCGAAGTATTAGGACATGGGCTTATGAAACATTTGGCACAGAGAAAGCGATCCTATTGGTGGCCATGGCTACTCCTGAGGATATGAGAATAAATGCAGAGCACATTAGAATAGCTGATCAGTTTGTGGAAGTTCCTGGTGGGACAAACAACAATAATTATGCAAATGTGCAGCTCATTGTAGAGGTGTGTATATTCCACTCCACCAAACATATTCACTTTAAGTTGCTCCATAAACTAGAGGTGCTTTATATTTTATCACTTCTTGCTGATAATAATGTATGTAACCATGAAACAGAAAACCCCACCCGGTTAAAAAAGCATTTGAGCAAGCAGTTCATGAACTTACATTGGTTCTCCTTTACTTTTACCATAAGTAATAAGTATTAGTAAACTAGAAGTTATAACTCATAGACCTAAGATTTTGTGCAGCAGAAATGAGTTCTTATTGAGCTGTCTTGAAGCTCAAGATCACTACTCTCAAACAATGTGAAAAATTTGTATTATGAATGTGGTTGTGTTCTGGCTCTTGTTGATTATTATTTAGCACAGTTATAATTCATCACCTTTGCTCCTTAATTACAGACAGTTAAATGAATATGAACTTTTATTGACCCTGTAATTTCTTATTCTTACAATTCCTGATTGACCAGATGGCGGAGATAACACATGTTGATGCAGTTTGGCCTGGCTGGGGCCATGCCTCTGAGAACCCTGAGCTGCCTGATGCACTGAATGCAAAGGGAATCATATTTCTTGGGCCCCCGGCTACATCGATGGCAGCATTGGGAGATAAGATAGGATCATCATTAATTGCTCAAGCAGCGGACGTCCCCACCCTTCCATGGAGTGGTTCACATGTAAGTATTTTTCTCTAAAGCTTTTTCATTACTTTTATATGCAGGTTGTCTGACATCTTACATCCCAATTTCTCTTCCAGGTCAAAATTCCTCCAGAGAGCTGCTTGGTTACTATCCCAGATGAAGTATATAGGCAAGCATGTGTGTATACAACAGAGGAGGCAATTGCGAGTTGTCAAGTTGTGGGTTATCCTGCAATGATCAAGGCATCTTGGGGTGGTGGTGGTAAAGGCATAAGAAAGGTAGTTTCTTACATGAAAATTTGAAACTTGTCATACAACTGGATGTCTTCCTCTTCTAATATGCCACTGAATACAAAATATTGTCAACCTTTTTTTTTTAAATATATATATATATATATAAAAGAAAATCTGGCTATATGTATGTCAATAAAGTTGAGAAAGTAAGACTGTTGAAGTTACATGTCAGGTTAGGAACTCGGTTTGGACCCTCATATTTTCTTAGTTATTTGATCATCTGAACTAAATATCCTGCCATTCGAGTTCTCTAGGTTCATAATGATGATGAAGTTAGAGCATTGTTCAAACAAGTTCAGGGTGAAGTTCCTGGCTCGCCCATTTTTATAATGAAGGTTGCTTCCCAGGTTAGATCATAATGCTATGTTTTGTTTTAAATGAAGTGTTCTAATTGCTTGGGTTTGGATTTTATTCTCACAATCTATTTGGATTTTGTCAAATCAGAGCCGGCATTTAGAAGTCCAATTACTCTGTGACCAGCATGGAAATGTTGCAGCTTTGCATAGTCGTGACTGTAGTGTTCAGAGGCGGCACCAAAAGGTAAGTTCATCTCTTAGATGCTAGGAGTGTATTTAGATTAGTCTAGTGGTTTTCTTTTATCTTTATTTTCTAAGGCATTGACATTACAACCACCACAGCCAATCCTCCCGCAGAAGAAAAACAAAACAGCAAGTAAATGCTATAATGTATTTTGAATTTTCCTACTTTTTTTCCTCTAAAATTTGATATTGTATGACACTATGTAGATAATTGAGGAGGGTCCAATTACAGTAGCACCATTAGAGACTGTGAAAAAGTTGGAGCAGGCAGCTAGAAGGTTGGCTAAATGTGTAAACTATGTTGGAGCTGCTACTGTTGAGTATCTGTACAGTATGGACACTGGAGAATACTATTTCTTAGAGCTGAACCCTCGGTTACAGGTATGTGATGTGGTTCTTAACTTGATTCTAAATCGCAGCAGACTCTCCTCTGTCTTTTTTGATTGTTGCAGGTTCTTAAATGATCTCTTGGATTATCTTATGCTATTCATGCTTTTCTGTATAATATTATTAATGTATACATGTGAAGTAAATTTAGGAGCATTGCATGGTCACTACTGTTGGGAAACTATAATATGTTTATTTATGTGCTGACCAAGTCACAAAATAGTTAAATCTCTTACAAAATAGATCGTAGTCATGAATGTTCATCTGTGGTTGTATGAATGTCTTAAGTCATGGGGAAGCTGTATTGGTTATGATTTTTCTCCTGATTATGTTTTGGTTTAGTATCATTTCATTTCTTGATTATAGTGTCTTGCTTTCTCCATCTTGCATGTAATTCGATATTGCTAAAAGTTTTTGTTTATCATGATGTAGGTAGAGCATCCTGTCACTGAGTGGATTGCTGAAATAAACCTGCCAGCAGCCCAAGTTGCAGTAGGGATGGGTATTCCGCTCTGGCAAATTCCAGGTATGGTTTTACCTGATCTCAGTATCTCTTTTGGTTCTGTAGATAGACTGTATATTTCATATGTTCTGTGCTTTTTACCCCAATTATTCAGAAATAAGGCGATTTTATAGCATGGAGCAAGGTGGAGGATATGATGCTTGGAGAAAAACTTCAGGTATTGCCACACCTTTTGATTTTGATAAGGCAGAGTCCACTAGGCCGAAAGGTCATTGTGTCGCTGTCCGTGTAACAAGTGAGGATCCTGATGATGGTTTTAAGCCTACTAGTGGAAAAGTACAGGTTAGATTATTAAGTTTCATTAGCACTCGCACTTGAAGCATCTAAAATTCATGATTATAATCGACCTGTTTTGAACTTATCCACTTTATGCAGGAGCTGAGTTTTAAAAGCAAACCAAATGTGTGGGCTTACTTCTCTGTTAAGGTAAACTTTAGCTCTGAAATTCCTTATAAAATAAATTCTTAAATATTGAGGTCTTCAAATTTAATAGTGACTGAAATTCTGATTTGCAGTCTGGAGGAGGCATTCATGAATTCTCAGATTCTCAATTTGGTAAGTTTTAGCTGGCTGCATAGTATTTAGGTATTTTTTTTTTCTTATGATAAGAAACTCAAAATATGTATTAAAAATAGAAGAAAATAATCTATGCACAGATGTGGTGCTATAGATAACAGGAAATCCAAAATTCTAATCCATGCATTAATTCTGTTCTCTCTCTCTCTCTCTCTCGATAAATGGTTGATTGAGCCCATCAAATTAGTTTATGCAACTCAAGCAATAACTGGAGTTTTTTTTTTTTTTTTAATTATTCAATTTGATTAAGTCACCAAAATATAATGGGTAAATGGTGCCTAGTGGGAACGTGACAAACAATGCCCATTTCTGAATTCCAAGCATTTCCAATTGGTTCTGCTAACATAATCTGTTGCGCCATACCTCAGGACATGTTTTTGCATTTGGAGAATCAAGAGCTCTAGCTATTGCAAATATGGTTCTTGGGCTGAAAGAAATTCAAATTCGTGGAGAGATTCGTACCAATGTTGATTACACAATCGATCTGTTACATGTAAAATTCTTCACTTGTTGGCTAGCTAATCCCACTTCAAATTATCTTTTTTCCTTTAAAAAAAATTATTACCCCAGAAACACAAACTAACCTGCTGCAAAAATGTTATTCAGGTTTTAGATTACAGAGAAAATAAAATTCACACAGGATGGCTGGATAGTAGAATTGCCATGCGGGTTAGAGCAGAGAGGCCTCCATGGTATCTTTCTGTTGTTGGTGGTGCTCTATATGTAAGTATCCGTTATATATGTGTACTGCATGTCTGCATGTGTGTTTGGCATGTCTTATTCCCTTTTACTTCTTTTATGTCAGAAAGCATTGGCCAGTAGTGCTGCTGTTGTTTCAGATTATGTTGGATATCTCGAAAAGGGACAAATCCCTCCTAAGGTATTGGTTGTTTCCTATTTATGCCTGCTGCCAAGCTATTGTTTATCCTTATTAATGCTAGTTGATCTCAATTGCAGCACATCTCGCTTGTCAACTCTCATGTGTCTTTGAACATTGAAGGAAGCAAATATAGGGTATGCATTTGATGATGCCAACATGCTATTATATAGGGTTCTTGAAATGAAATGATTTTCGGACTTGCAAATTGAAATGATGTGTCATGTTAACATTTTGGAACACTGTTTCCAGATTGACATGGTCAGAGGGGGACCCGGGAGCTATAGATTGAGGATGAATGAATCAGAAATTGAAGCAGAGATACATACTTTACGTGATGGGGGTTTACTGATGCAGGTAACCATATATTTTCCTTGAAACTTTTTCATTGTTATTGCCTTGTGGATTATGTAATTCTTTTGTGTAATACTTAAAGTATGTTTATTTTTGTCATTGTGACTACATAAGTTATGCTAACAGAATAACCTGAACTGCTAGTAAGTGAGATTTTAATGGTATTATTACATCAAGATGCATTTCATGATCAGGGTTAAGTTTAAACATCTCTCTATGGCATGAGCAGTATAGGTCTGCACTCCACATGCATGATATGTTTATAGAATTTATCAGTGTTTGTAAGTTGTAACGACGAGTTTCTGTTTTTTTGGCTTAGAGACTGGCAATGAGAAATTGGAACCATATTCCTCAAAATTATGGGATCTTACACACTGAGTAATGTAGGAATTCTAACCATTCATTAAGTATGTCCCACAGGATCGTCATTTGTGGAAGGTTAACATACCTGCATTACATAGAACATATTGCAGGTTATATGGTTCTGTATGGCACGTAATGTGTGTGTTCCAATATGGTGATTCTCCCATAGTGTCAATATGATAACTCAAGACTCCTAAACAATTTTTATGGCTCTTGTCTAAGTAATCGACCGTATAATATAGCAGGCAGTAATGTGTATATCCAAACCCTGGTTCAACTTATCCTATTCAATTACTTTACAATCCCAAAAACTGAATTTGGATGAAAAACAGTTTATTTATCTAGGAACATAGATGGATGCTATGCCAATAAATTAATCATTAAATTTCCTGCCTTGTACTTGAGAGAGGTTTTCCATGATGGGGATGTGTCTTTGGAAGTTGTCTGTTATACAAACCCTAGAGTCTGTAAAAAGTGATTGTTTGCTTCTTTTTTATTACAGTTGGATGGAAATAGTCATGTTATATATGCAGAGGAAGAAGTGGCAGGAACTCGCCTTCTCATTGATGGAAGAACTTGCTTGCTTCAGGTGCCACTAGTTCTTCTCTTCCATATTTTTCTTTGTTCTATTATTTAAATTGGATACATTGTTCAGTTACCTTTGTTGTATCCAGAATGATCATGATCCGTCAAAGTTGGTGGCAGAGACACCATGCAAGCTGTTGAGATATTTGGTTTCGGATGGAAGTCATATTGATGCTGACACCCCATATGCAGAGGTTGAGGTCATGAAGATGTGTATGCCTCTTCTTTCACCTGCTTCTGGAGTCGTTCAATTTAAGATGGCCGAAGGTCAGGCAATGCAGGTAAATCATTTTCCATATTGAAGTACAAATTTGCAACATCCATTGGAAATTAAGAATGCACGCTCTGTGTAGGCTGGTGAGCTTATAGCAAGGCTTGATCTAGATGATCCTTCAGCTGTAAGAAAAGCTGAACCTTTTCATGGGAGTTTCCCAATCTTGGGACCTCCAACTGCAATTTCTGGTAAAGTTCATCAGAGATGTGCTGCAAGTTTAAATGCAGCCCGCATGATTCTTGCTGGATATGAGCATAACATTGATGAAGTAAGTTTTTCTTGCCTGTATTAATCTTAGTTGTACAATTTAAACAATACTACTGTTTGTATTTATAGCTTGATTGATAACCATAGAAAACTTGATTTCTCTTATGAACAAATTTGACATCTATTTTAGGTGGTGCAAAACTTGCTCAATTGTCTTGATAGTCCCGAACTCCCTTTCCTTCAATGGCAAGAGTGCATGGCTGTTTTGTCAAACCGTCTTCCCAAAGATCTAAAAAATGAGGTGAATATCTTACTCATGTATTTGTTCTCTGGTTTTACTCCAATAGTGGATTTTAGGCTTACTTCTATCTAATTTGCCTTGACCTGTTCACTTTTATCAGTTGGAGTCAAAATTTAAGGAGTTTGATGGGATTTCAAGTACCCAGAATGTTGACTTCCCAGCCAAACTATTGCGAGGGGTACTTGAGGTAAGTTCTTTATCTTTCATTCTTCATTTTCTTAAAGTATTTGTTCTCAGAGTTTTCATACAGTCAGGGCTTGTGCTTTTTGTGCAGGCACATCTGTCATCCTGTGCTGACAAAGAAAGAGGAGCCCAGGAAAGGCTTGTTGAGCCTTTGATGAGCCTTGTCAAATCTTATGACGGTGGAAGAGAGAGTCATGCCCGTGGAATTGTCCAATCACTTTTTGAAGAGTATCTGTCAGTTGAAGAATTATTCAGTGATCAGATCCAGGTAATATATTTCTACAAATCATAAGTTGATGAATAATGATAGCATGTGAATGAGATATCTTAACTTGATCATTTGGGATTGCCAACGTCACTCTTATTGGCACCCTGACAAGATCAGGCTTTCCGTTAAAGCATAATTTATATACTAGATGTTGAATTCTAACTTATAGTTTAGTGCTCTTCTTGACTTTATATCATTTTTCTAGAAGTCTTCTGCCTGTCTCTGCTTTCCAAGTGAAAGAAATGTCTATTTTTGGTGGGTACATTGATCATATCTTTTAGGCTTTCGGAATACATTCTTGGTTTCTGGATATATGTTTAAGACTGAATTCTATGTTATAGTTTAGTGTTGAAAATTTGAGAGGTTGCCTCTTTAGATCCTTAATAAAACTTGATGTTATGTTGTGGGTCAGTCATTACACTTTAGATTTTGGCCTGTGGTAATTAATACACAAAAGAAGCCAAAAGCATTGGGATTTTGGTGGATGACTCCATAAAATTGATGATGGTATTTTCATTTGGTTGGGGTCTTCATTATAATGTTATGTCTTCTCTAGGCTGATGTAATTGAACGACTTCGACTTCAATACAAGAAAGATCTATTGAAGGTTGTGGACATTGTGCTTTCTCATCAGGTATCTAATTTTGTTATAAGCTCATTGGCTGCTCTTCATTTTTGCTTTTGTATAGAAACATTTTGCAACAGAATAATGTCCATCTGTTGGCTTGCAGGGTGTCAAAAGTAAAAATAAGCTGATCCTTCGACTCATGGAACAACTGGTGTACCCCAACCCTGCTGCATACAGGGATAAATTAATTCGGTTTTCTGCACTCAACCACACAAATTACTCTGAGGTTGGCCATTGACTGAATGGTTTAATTGAAGTTGATTGATCATAACTTTTCTCCCCATGAAATGGTGTTATATTGATCTTCATCGACTGTTTTCTTATCAAGAGCCCCATAAAATGTTCTTTTTTAAGGCTTATCTACTTGTTACATCTCTTTGTGATGATTCCTTCCCCAAATTGATTATGCAGCTGGCACTGAAGGCAAGTCAACTGCTGGAGCAAACCAAACTGAGTGAACTTCGATCGAGCATTGCTAGAAGCCTTTCTGAATTAGAGATGTTCACTGAGGATGGTGACAGTATGGACACTCCCAAGAGGAAAAGTGCCATTAATGAACGAATGGAGGATCTTGTTAGTGCTCCTTTGGCTGTTGAAGATGCACTTGTGGGTCTCTTTGATCACAGTGATCACACCCTTCAAAGGCGGGTAGTGGAGACATACATTCGTAGGTTATACCAGGTACTCAATCTCAAACTGTTATAAGTCTTTCATAATTCTACTTTTTGGAGAATCGGTCCCTTTAACTCCTTTCTGTCTGTCATCAGCCATATCTTGTAAAGGGAAGTGTCCGGATGCAGTGGCACAGATCTGGTCTTATTGCATCATGGGAGTTCTTGGAGGAGCATATTGAGAGAAATATTGGGTCTGAAGATCTAATCCCTGATAAACTATTGGTTGAAAAACATAGTGAGAGGAAATGGGGAGCCATGGTTATAATCAAATCTCTTCAACTTTTTCCAGCAATTCTTAGTGTTTCATTACGAGAAACCACTCACAATCTTCATGATTCATTTTCAAATGGATCTGCGGAACCAGCTAGCTATGGAAATATGATGCATATTGCATTGGTGGGCATCAACAATCAGATGAGTTTACTTCAGGATAGGTATACAGGGTCTCCCTGTTTTTTAACTTGCATTGAAATCTTCAACTACAAACTGTCAATCCGGAATGAGCTTATTTCTAAGCAATAGCCAACAACTAGTAATCAAACTAAATTTGGTTTTTTTGTAAGTAAACCATCAATGGCCAAAATAAAATGTAAACAATGGTAAAGTTTCTTTTACCATTGTTTACATTTACTTGCTGAAAATTACATGCCAGTTAACTAACTCTCTAAATGTCAAATTTAGGGAAAGGAACTCTGATGGTAATCATATCTCTTCTTTACCAGCATTGTTCTTTGTTGTTTTCAGTGGTGATGAAGATCAGGCTCAAGAGAGAATAAACAAGTTAGCCAAAATACTTAAGGAACAAGAAGTGGGCTCCAGTCTACGCAGTGCAGGTGTTGGGGTGATTAGCTGTATCATACAAAGAGATGAAGGGCGGGCTCCTATGAGACACTCCTTCCACTGGTCTCAAGAAAAGCTTTATTATGAGGAGGAGCCCCTTTTGCGTCATCTGGAACCTCCTTTATCCATCTACCTGGAACTGGTTTGTCATTTACGGTTCAAATTCTTTTTTCAGTTCCACCAAGGAAAAAAAAAAAGGAAATTAGTTACATACCCATGATCTGAATTTTAATATTTGTCTTGATCCAGGACAAGCTTAAAGGTTATGATAATATACAGTACAATCTATCACGAGATCGACAGTGGCATCTATATACAGTTGTTGACAAGCCACTACCAATACGGAGGATGTTCCTCAGGACTCTTGTCAGGCAACCCATTACAAATGAAGGGTTTATGTCTTATCCAGGGCCAGCTATGGAGACAAACCGGGCCCAATGGACTATATCGTTTACTTCTAGGAGTGTGTTGAGATCCTTAATGGCTGCAATGGAGGAGTTAGAACTTAATGTGCACAATGCTTCAGTCAAATCGGACCATGCTCAGATGTATCTTTGTATCCTTCGTGAGCAGCAGATCAATGATCTTGTTTCTTACTCCAAGTAATTATTTTTATATTGTCATTTTCTTTCTTTGTAGACAGTTTAGTATTTTCATATATGGGTGTTACATTTGAGTCATTGCTTTTAGGAGAGTTGATGTAGATCCTGGGCAAGAGGAAACTGCAGTTGAGGAGATCTTGGAAGAACTGGCTCGTGAAATACATGCAACTGTTGGTGTGAGAATGCATAGATTAGGTGTCTGTGAGTGGGAAGTGAAGCTTTGGATGGCATCTTCTGGAGAGGCAAATGGTGCCTGGAGGGTCGTCGTGACAAATGTCACCGGTCACACCTGTGCAGTACATGTAAGTGTCTACCATCTACAGGTGTTTGGTTAAATGTCCTGAACCTAAACCCTTTTTCAAATACCACTGTTCAGGTCTTGATGATTATCATTCATTATCTAATCAGTAAGCAAAGCATTCAGCAATACTAGTTATTTTTGCTTTCTGGTTAAGGAGAAAATAATTTCCATGCATCAGTTTGCATATTTGAGTGGTATAATATACTAGCACTGCCACAGGTCTTCAACTGAATGGTGCAACTGTATTCAATTCTTCATTAGTTTTTCATAGTAGTCTCAGTAGACCTCAGCTCTCAATTTTTCCTGCCTTCAAGTATGGTCCTTGTCCACTTCTTGAGCACATTTTCTGTCACAGTAACATCCTTAGCTTATATCTTATCAAGCAAGAAATTGCTTGTGGGAAAAACTGTGATATATAGGACAGAGAAAGACAGAAAGTGTGCATCCTACTGTAGATAAACTATAGTATGGGAGTCCCTCCTTATGATAGCATGAGTTAATTAGGTCATTCAGGTAGTAAAACCTATGAGTGATGGACATAATGTTCTCTTTATTGGCAACTTGCCATATTATTTTGAAAAATTGATGAGTATGCTTTTAAATCATATTTGTGTTACTGTTTAATGTAACATCCAGATATATCGAGAGCTAGAAGATGCCAATAAACACAGAGTAGTCTATCATTCACTCTCTGTAGGGGGTCCTCTGCATGGTGTAGAAGTTAATGCTCAGTATCAGTCTTTGGGAGTTTTAGATCAGAAACGTCTCTTGGCCAGGAGAAGCAACACCACTTACTGCTATGATTTTCCTCTGGTGAGCACTTTGGCATATACTTGCTGAAAAATTGGTCATTTTTTGTCTGAAAAAATTCATACAGCAAACATGTTCATGTGAAAACTGTTGCTGCAGGCATTTGAGACTGCCTTGGAGCAGTCATGGGCATCCCAGTTCCCAAATATGAGACCCAAGGACAAGGCTCTTCTCAAAGTGAAAGAACTCAAATTTGCTGATGACAATGGTACCTGGGGTACTCCTCTTGTTTCTGTTGAGTGTTCACCTGGACTCAATGATATTGGCATGGTGGCCTGGTGTATGGAAATGTCAACTCCTGAATTCCCATCTGGGAGGACAGTTGTGATTGTTGCAAATGATGTGACCTTCAAGGCAGGATCTTTTGGCCAAAGAGAGGATGCATTCTTCCTTGCAGTAACTGATCTCGCTTGTGCAAAGAAACTGCCTTTGATCTACCTGGCCGCAAATTCTGGCGCACGTATTGGAGTTGCTGAGGAAGTCAAAGCCTGCTTTAAGGTTGGTTGGTCAGATGAATCAAACCCTGATCGTGGTTTTCATTATGTATATTTAACTCCTGAGGATTATGTTCGGATTGGATCGTCTGTTATAGCACATGAAATGAAGCTGGAGAGTGGAGAAACCAGGTGGGTTGTAGATAGCATTATTGGAAAGGAGGATGGACTGGGTGTTGAGAACTTAACTGGCAGTGGGGCAATTGCTAGTGCATTTTCCAGGGCATACAATGAAACCTTTACCTTGACATATGTGACGGGCAGAACTGTAGGAATAGGTGCTTATCTTGCTCGCCTTGGCATGCGATGCATACAGAGACTTGATCAGCCCATAATTCTAACAGGTTTCTCGGCATTAAACAAACTTCTTGGCCGGGAGGTCTACAGCTCCCACATGCAACTTGGAGGACCAAAAATTATGGCAACTAATGGGGTTGTTCATCTGACAGTTCCAGATGATCTTGTAGGAATTTCAGCTATTTTGAAGTGGTTAAGCTATGTTCCTCCTCATGTTGGTGGTGCTCTTCCCATCATAAGTCCCTTGGATCCTCCAGACAGGCCTGTTGAGTATTTCCCGGAGAACTCTTGTGATCCTCGTGCAGCAATCTGTGGTACTTTGGATAACAGTGGTAAGTGGATTGGGGGTATTTTTGACAAGGATAGTTTCATTGAAACACTAGAAGGATGGGCGAGGACTGTTGTCACAGGAAGAGCAAGACTTGGAGGAATTCCCGTTGGAATAGTTGCTGTTGAGACACAGACAAAAATGCAAGTGATACCAGCTGACCCCGGACAGCTTGATTCCCATGAAAGGGTGGTTCCTCAAGCTGGGCAAGTATGGTTTCCTGATTCTGCAACCAAAACAGCCCAAGCTATGATGGATTTCAACAGAGAAGAACTCCCACTTTTTATTCTTGCTAACTGGAGAGGCTTTTCAGGTGGGCAGAGGGACCTTTTCGAAGGGATCCTTCAGGCTGGGTCAACCATTGTTGAAAATCTTAGAACATACAAACAGCCTGTTTTTGTGTACATCCCAATGATGAGTGAGCTTCGGGGTGGCGCATGGGTGGTTGTTGACAGTCGGATCAACTCAGACCACATTGAAATGTATGCTGATCGAACAGCTAAAGGAAATGTCCTTGAGCCAGAAGGGATAATTGAGATTAAGTTTAGGACAAAGGAACTACTGGAGTGCATGGGCAGGCTTGATCAGCAGCTTATCAACCTGAGGGCTAAGCTTCAGGAAGCAAAGACCAACCGAACCCCAGCAATGGTTGAATCTTTGCAGCAGCAGATAAGGGCTCGTGAGAAGCAACTTTTGCCTGTGTACACTCAGATAGCCACCAGATTTGCTGAACTTCATGATACTTCCCAAAGGATGGCTGCAAAAGGTGTAATCAAAGAAGTTGTGGACTGGGATAAATCCCGTGCTTTCTTCTGCAGAAGATTGCGCAGGAGAATCACTGAGAGCTCTCTAATCAAGAATTTGAAAGATGCTGGTGGTGACCATATATCACATGGCTCTGCCATAGAATCAATCAAAAACTGGTTTTTAGATTCTGATATTGCTAGAGGCAAAGAAGATGCTTGGTTAGACAATGATGCTTTCTTTAGATGGGTGGATGATCCTAGAAATTATGAGAAGAAGTTGCAAGAATTGCGGGTCCAGAAAGTGTTGCTTCAGATAACAAACATTGGAAGCTCAGCATCAGATTTGGAAGCTCTACCTCAAGGTCTTGCCATACTTCTAAGCAAGGTAAAGTATCCTATGATTATTTCTTGCTATTGCAGCATTCTCCGTTATCTCAAGCATAATTTTGAGGTAGTTGTTTGATTTCAATGCAGGTGGACCCATCAAACCGAGAGCAATTGATTGGTGAAATATCTAAGGTGCTCAAGTAGGTAACAAGTTTGTGGTTGAAGCAAATGATGAAGGTCCCCTGTCTTGCTGTAGCTTGATCTGCCTAAATCATAGCTCGTGACCAATGTAGATTGTCTTTGACCATATCAATAAGAGATGGATGTGGAAGAGTAAGTAGGGGGGTGGGGGTGGTAAATTCTTGTCATTCTTCCAGTTAATCAGGGGAATGTTCTTTTCAGTTTTCTACCATATTTGCAATGGTCGCTGGGAAATAATAAAAAAGAAATTCAAGTGGCCTTATGTCAGAAGTCAATACAACTTGCAACATGTTTTCTGTTCATAAAAAGGAAAATAGAAAAATGATACATGCTGCTTTGTTCCTCTTTTAGCAAAATAATTGGCAATCCTATCGTACCCTAAATCTTACATCTAACTTCATCTTTAAATGGTGTTTGGAAGGAAAGAAAGAAATTCCTCAAGAATTTATCTTTCAAAGTTCCAAATAGCAATAAAATGAAGCGCATTGATGCACAACAATGGCTGCTAGATCCATTTTAGAGATTTTAACTCTTTAAAATCTCTTAATTCTCCCAAAGAAAGCTTACCGTCTGCTGAGCTGGATCTTGAAGACAATAATTTGAGTTCGTGGTAAGATTGCTGTTTTGGGTTGGTTTGGAACGCCAGAAGAATGGACCAGTATCATGCTAATGTGCTGATTCTCCAAGGACAATAAGAGATTTTTCAAGTTCTCAAGACATCTTAGTCTCGTTATTTGAGTGGTTTAATGAATAACATAACTTGTGAATGAGTATTTAGTAATTGCCAAATCAAATCACATGCTCTCTCTTTTATCTTCAGAAGGATCACAACAATATCCATACGCTATGCTATGCTATGCTAGCATGTAAGAGTGGGCACAGAGCAGTTAGATATAATTTTCAACAAAATCAAATAAAAAAAAAAAAATTGACCTTTTTACGTCAAAAAATTGAAATGCTTGCATAAAATCAAATCTAACTTAATCGAAATATATTTGTTTTTTTATTAAATTTTATTTAAAAAAACCTAATTAATAAAAATATTGTGATGGAATAAAATTCTTTCTTTCTTTTTTTTTTTTTTTTTATGTTATTAGGATTTCTTCAGCAACCCAATTTTGCTCTTTGAAACTTATCGCAAATTCACTCTTTATAGAGAACATCTCCACTAAAAGGACAAAAAATCTACCAGACTTGGACATGATTCAACACCACCTCTGCCCCTACGAACCTCAACCCATTTTAGTATGTTCAAGGTGTCCTGTAACTAATCTTTTCGCCAAGACTTTGACACCATTTGACGCTTGCAATGAAGGTGGGTGGATTATACATGTAGAGCACAAATTTCTTTCAAACTGTTTAGTGTTCTTGGTAGATTTTGTGATGAGTAGTATTTTAAGTCAGATTTTGTTAGTTGGTATGATTAAGCTTCCCAATTCTCCATCTACCCCGCAACTACAAAAATGAGTGTTTTATACATCAAATTTTGGTATTTTATGAATCAAATTGAAGGGCAACCAAACATAATTAAACAACAGCGAACGGTAATCTCAATCCTAGAAATAGGGTTACATCAAATATGCTTGTCTAGAAGATTCATAATATACCCATCACAATTAACCAAAAGTTTGGGGGAAAATCAATCATTTCCTATGTTTCATCTCGTTCTTCAGTTTCTCTTTCTTTTCCCTTTCCTTCCTTCTCAACTCTTCCTGTTTCTTCTTCTCCTTCTCTTTAGCAAGTTTCTTCTTTTCCTTTTCCATTCTTCCACGTTCTTCTCTTTTCCTTCTCTCCTTGTCTTCCTTCTCTTTCTCCTTCAGCTTTGCTTTCTTCCTCTTTTCACTCTCCTTCAGCTCTTTCCTTGTTAGTTCTCTTTTGACGTTGAAACACATTTTGTTTTCAATGTTTCTCGCCCACTTGAACCACCGCACTAAATATAAGCTTTCTATTTGTATTTTCTGGGTTTGTCTTTCACTTCGTTTAAGCCGTGCCATTCGTCTTCTCCGCTGTCCTACTATCCATTGCCGTCTAAAGACCATTGATGGTATTTCCATGCAGAAACATAATTAACATAGAAAGATGTCTTCTTTTTTTACCCCTTTTTCTTTTCAACCAAAATTTTGTAAAGAGTGCTTTAGGACACTCCTCCGAGAAAACTCACTGTTAAAATTAACTGTAGATATTTTGGGCGTAATAAACAAAATCTTGTGCTTTACTCTGTAAAATAATGCAACAAAAATTATCTATTTACCAATACAGAACTTGGCAAAAATGTTGGACAGAATCTCTTCAGACACGTCTTCTCCGCTTATCTGCCCGAGGGCTAATGCAGCATCCCTTAAGTCAATAGTCCAAAAATCTAGAGGCAGTTCTTCCTCCATTGATGATTTCAATCTTACAAGAGCCTCCTTAGTCCTCATAAGCTGCTCACATTGTCTCTGAAAAATGATAACACATAGCAATCAGAATCAGCATCAAGTCATGATTCGAGTCAATCTCAGCCAACCCTGCTTTTGTTGAACAAAAGCTTTAATGCAAGGAAAGGTAGAAATTGTGGCATCAGCATTTGCAACTCAGCATATTCATAGACTACAAACTATGAGTAACCTATACAAATGCTGATGCATGCAGTTGTAACAAACATACAAGGTAAACAATGAATTCACATTAATGGAGGCTAACCTGGTTCACAGCCCACCTGCGCCCTCCTGCAGGCATCTGGTCGAGACCCACAATCTGCATGATGGCAGTTTCCAAGTCTTGGATTCCTTGACCAGTGACAGCACAGGTAAAAACATGCTTACTGAAAGCATTGCTATCTTTATTGACCCATTCAATGGTAGACATTGGAGCACAGTCTATTTTATTGATCACAAGAATCATCGGGGTAGAAGATTCAATTGACTTCTGCAATTCCAAGGGAAAATGACATTATGGACTCTGTAAAATCTAGCAATTAATCATACAAAATAATGTAAAAATAGATATACCAGTATGATCCTAATGTATTCAGAAAAACAACCAATACAGTAGCTCCACAAGCAAAATTTAGAGTCATGAGCTGAATCATGCCTTGTTAGATTGAATTCTGTTAAAAAGTTTGGTATCCTCTGTAGTCCATCCATCAATTGCACTCACTGTCATGATAATGACATCAGCACCCAGAGCTACTGCTTCAGATCTCTCTACACCTGTAAGGAAAATTGAAATAATTTAAGAAATCCAGGAAAACATTGAAAATTTTAAATCATCAAACAACGCATGAAATTATTAAAGAAAATAGGACAGATAAATATATTCCAAGTAATAGTTGGCCAAATAATACATCCTTACACATCTCCAAAACAGTTCCAAATTAATGAAGTGGAATACAAGCACTAAAATCATCGAACTTTCTATCCTACGTCTGTGTATTCCATGGCAACTGAACAGTTCATTAACATTGCATAACATATTAACAAACAAGGTAGTAAAATCTAAAAGAGATATTTGTATGATCACCATTAAGTATTAATGGAATGAGCTTGTTTATTCAAGCTTTAAAACATGCCGAACTAAACAAAGATCTTATGGCCAAGTAAATTGTTTGAAATAATTGACAAAGAAAAAAACTCCTTTTAAATTTGGTGAAGCACAAAATGAATGGATGTCAAAGCCACATAAATAAGCAAGCGATTCAGGTATTGAAAAGCCAACTTGGTTACATGAAAAGTTTTGGCAATCATGATTTTGAGGTCAATTCGGTTCCTCTTATTTTGTGAGAATCAACATAAGGAGGTTTCAGAATCATGGTCATGCAAAGAGGGACATACCAATCTTCTCCACAATGTCATCAGTTTCTCTGATGCCTGCAGTATCAAGAAGTGTCACAGGTACTCCACATACGGTTACACTGGCTTCAACCACATCCCGAGTAGTACCAGCAATTTCTGTAACTATTGCTCTCTCACTCTACACGCTAGAAATAAAATATTAATTCAATATGGTGCCAAACAGTCTCTAAACATGTAAAAGAAAACCCGAGGGAAGAATCAATGGATTGAGACCACTTCTATTCTTCTTAAAGTTCAATATTTACAATGTCAACTATTCAAAATTTTTATTTGATATTCAATTTTATACCTTCTCTATATTATCTAGTGCCACTTATGTCTTGTGTCACAGGCCCACTGCTTCCTACCGACCCAAAAGACTAGTTTATTATGTGGTGCTACCTACACACACTTATGTGTCCAAAACTAACCCATATTCTATCCCATTTGGGACGTGATATTTTCACTCACCCAATCACATGATGCCCTCATTACACCAAGCCCATTCATCATGGTTGGCCATCCTTGCAACCTCTTGGGAAACAGCATCCAACGTAACAATGCCTTACTGGGGTGCATGCTATAGATTTTGGGGGCCCACATACAAATAAAAACCTAGGTCAGCCTTGATACCACTTGTAATGGGCTGCCTAACCAATCAATGTTCTATCTAATGTGAGATGTGACACTTGGCCAAAGAAAAAGAGAGGGATAGAGACTACTAGCCATTTTCATGGCATGAAGTTATTATCATTAAAATCCATCTAAAAGTTACTAGCTGGACATTAAACATTGAGCAACAAATTCAGAAATATAGGTAAAGCAATGAAACTACCCTAAGAAGAGGGGAAAAAGTCTTAACAGAACATACTTTGCTCCAAGCATTAAGAAGGCTTGACTTCCCAACATTTGGACGGCCAACAATTGCTATCTGCAAGTCTTCAAATAAGAGAATCAGAAAAAAGAAGGCCAGAAAAAAAGTTCAGGTTGCAGAAGACAACAGAATCCACTATCCTTAATTATGCAAATCATTTTATTCTCTATAATAAACTAACAAACAAAAAACAAGTGCCTCGTATGATATAAAATTTAAGCATAATCAAAAAAGAAGTCTTACTATAGCCAAATAATGAGAGGATCTCATCAATTTATCAAGATTACAACACCAACATGTTGGTCACATTCCAAGATTAACTTAAGCAGAAATTAGTACGTACAGGCTGCTCAAAAAGAACAAATTCAGTTTAATCACACGGCAAAACATTGAACAGCTGCTTGAGTTAGAGGTATGAGGATATCATAAATAAGTCAATTTCTGGCTATATAATACAGCAGAGTAAGATGTTCCATCCCTTAAACCTAGAAGAAAAATTGCCAGAAATTTTCTCACAGATTATACCTGTAATCCAGATTGCAGAAGCTTATCATAATTGGCAGTGTCCAGTGCAATTTCCACATCTTGTGACATGGCATGTATTTTATCCATGACCAGGTTCAGATCTAGTGCAGGCATCTCATCATCAAAATCTAAACGAGCCTCAATCTCAGTAAGCAACTCAATACACCGTGCTCTCACTGACTTGACCAAAGAAGAGAAGCCTCCCTGTCAAAGAAAACAAATTATTTGGGGATCTTAACTGTGATACCAACTCGGGCTTAAAACAACTGATGTGGGGAAAGTTCTTACATATTTGGAAGTTACTGACTAATGAACACATCACAATATATCAAAATGAGACGTAATAGCCATTGACAATAATTCTGAAAAAGAAACATGCCTGAATTCCTGCCAAAGCTACATCCGCAGCAGCTACAGACTTAGCTGAAATCAACTTTTCAACATTTTCAGCTTGAGATAGATCTAATCGGCCATGAAGAAAGGCACGGAGAGTGAACTCCCCTGGAAAAGAAAGGAAATGAAAGAATGTAATTCAACCATCTGCAAATTGGGTAACGGCACCAACATTATACTCTTTGAATAGGCAAATCACAAGTACCAGAAAGTTAAATATTCTAACATATTTAGCCATACAAACACATATTACACTTTTTGTCTGACAAAGAATTCACATAAAGTTGAAAAAACCTATATAAACAGCGAACCTGGTTCAGCAAGGCCTGCCCCAGCTTCTAAACAAACACTTAACACTCGACGCAAGCATACTTCACTACCATGACATTGAAGCTCCACCACATCTTCGCAAGTGTAAGATCTTGGGGCCAACATGGGTACAGCTAAAACCTAATGCCATTAGAGAAAAAAAATTACCCACTTACCACATTCATTTCCACTCAAACATCAAACACAAAAACACAAATAAGTTCAAACCTCAAGCAGCTAACACTACTGAACACACATTTTCCTATCCAATATGGAATTACACAGCAGAGAAACTTGATATCTAATACCCAGAATCATAACCTATAATACAGCAAACTGTGTGATTTATCAATAATCTAGAAATATATTATAATTAGCATACTAAACAGTGGCAACTCTATTATAAAGTTAAAAAATGACAGTCACAGCAATGCCTTTAAAAGGAAAATTCTGGAATCATATTATAAGCATTTAAATTCAACCAAAAACTAAAAAACAATAACCCATCTCATTAAACTGATAGCATAATCTACTCAAATGGCACCAGTTTACAAGGTTAAAAATAATAAAGAACGGCATTAAACATTTGATACCTCATCAACAACATTCCCATGACGATCCAAAACAACACCGTACTCAACAACATGGCTGGTGGGCCGCCACGAACCAGAACCAGAACTCTGCCTCTTCTTTTTCTTCACTGGCCTAAACACTCGCCCAACAATATCCACAGCCAAGGGGCCCGACAACCTTACAATCCCAACAGCCCCCGGCGAGCCACCTATGGAAGTCACAATAGCGGCAATTGTCCGAAAAGTCCCAGTCTTTTCTTCACTCTCATCATTAAAACCAACCAAGCGCTCGTCTTTATTGAAAACCCGCGTGTTATCTTCAGCAAAAATACAAAAAGAGATACGTTAAAGAGTGAGAAAAGAGAAAATTTTTAACGAGGTTTCTTTGCTTCGGGTTTGTTTACCTTTTGGAGTGGCATGGAGGTTCTGGGTTTTGGGTTTAGGCGAGGAAGAGAGTAGATTTTTCAGAGTGGGTATCGAGAGTTTGGGTTTAAGGAAGAGAAGTGAACCTATTGAGTGTAGCGGCGGCGACAGCGGTCTGTGGTGGAGGTGGGTGATGATTGAACGGAGTGATAAAAGCAAAGCCATTAGAGAATGATGGATAACATTAACTTCCGTTACGCTACAGCATTGCCTTTGTACTTGGGAGAGTCGCTTCAAATCTGATGAAGTAAACTACATGTCGTATAACACTTTTAGACCTTGGACGACATGCCGCTTCGTAATAGGCGGCCCCCTTTGAAGGCCGCGGATTGGGCCACAAACAACATGGTCGAGACCTTTATATAGAGATTTGGGCCATGGAAGCGCATGCCTTCTGCAAATTACAAAAGTTGCCATCAATCACATAATTTATTCAAGGGATACAGTTTGTGTTAAGAGCAAGGTGCTAACCAACTGCACCACCACAGCAAGCTACTCTTGATTTATGTATGTATGTGTGTATGTAGGTATGCGTATATAAAGTAATACATAATAATGCCCGCGGTTAACCTTTTTGGCTTTTTCTCATCTAATTACAAAACCTTTTTAGGAAAACCTAAATTTTCTTCTTTTTGTTTGCATTTTTATTTTGACGTCGTTTAGAGATAAATTATGAAAATAAAATTAATAATAAAGATAAATAAATAAAATTATTTAATTATTTTTATTTTCACAATTTATGTCTATATGATGAAAATTTCTGGCAATAATTTTTTATAGTAAAAATTATGACAATCTAC